>MU161323.1:0-12845 GCA_015888305.1 Antheraea pernyi | reverse complement strand
CACCTGATGTTAAGTGATCACCACCGTCCGTAGACAATAATAACACCGGGGAAGTCGCTAATGCGTTGCCAGCCTGTGTTTGAGGGTAAGGGAGTGAGGGAGGAGAGCAGAGGGGAAGGGAGGCGGGCCTCTGGCGCTCTCACTGACCGAACGAAACGATACAATGCAAGCACTGTTACTTCACGTCGGTTTTCTGTGAGAGGGTGATACTACCCCGGACGAGACGACCCATTCATGCTGAAACCAATAATAGCTTCAGCGTGGCTCTACCACTCTTAAAACGATTTTAAACACTGAAGGAATTTGTAAAAAGCATTTAAGTTATCTAGGCTAAAGTTTTACATTGCAATAGGAGAAACTTTTCGTATTATTCTATAAAATTATAAATCTCAGTACAAATTTATTTATTACTAGCCGACCCGTGCCCACTTCGTTGGGCGGTAATACGTAAGCGTGGAATGGTTATTTTGCGCTAAAACGCAGCGGAAGCTCTGAAAAGGAAAAAAATACCTCGATTTTGCAACATTATTCATTGCTGCTCCGCTCCTATGGATCTTAGCGTGATGATATATAGCCTATAACCTTCCCTGATAAATGAGCTATATAACACTGAAAGAATTTTCCAAATCGGACCAGTAGTTCCTGAGATTACCCCTTACAACGTCACAAACTCACAAACTCTACCTCTTTATAATATTAGTATAGATTTCAGCATATCGCGAGACCGAAATATCAATATTACTATACTGCTAGCTGTACCCGCAGCTCCGCATGCGTTTCTTTTAAACTGTATTAAAGAAATAAAAAATTGTGAGACCATGCAAAATTATAGAAATGTTCTTTAGAAACAATTATACGAGTAAGTACGACACTCACGTTACTTACAGTAACGTGTAACGTACCTATACATTAGATATATAAATACTAACAGTGCGAAATGAGGGTTATCATTAGCAACATATTTGGAACCTTAACCCCCCATATAACTACCTCAGTGCTCATTTACACTGTATAAGGAACTAATGACTTAAAGATTATAATGATATAATATACCCATATTGTTATTTATAAAGGTAAACGCAAATGAAGTCACGGGCGGTGACTACTATACTATAAAATACGAAAGCATTATTTAAATCTGACTACTAGTTACAGATATTCAAACAAGCTAGAAGCACATTCAAACAAAATCAAAAACTCTCTTATGCTTTCTATTTTTTTAATAATTATTCAACAAATCAAACATTAAGTTCAATTATGGTTTCTTGGTTACCTTTACAATTAACGTAACAATTAAAACAATTATCGTGGGATTCGAATCTGCAACATTACGGCGGCAGTAGCGAGGTGACAGGTAGATAATCGTTTTTAAGAAATTTGTTCATTTTTTTAATTAGAAGTATTTGTAATAAATGTTTAGGCTAAGTTCGAGATATTTTTAAGTTATACTTATTTGGTACGTTACGAGATATCGTTGAAAATGAATTTTTATTATGAAACGGAAGTTGTAACACCATTAGATATAATTTAAAACGGAAGTTACGCGCCAATTATAATTCACCCTGAAGTTAGTTGATAAACTGTTTATTTCGAAATATCATAACACTTTCATTTAAGTATAAATTATTATCATATATACTTTATTTATGTTATTTTAATCAATCTTCTAATTATAATATTGAATTTCGTCGTTCGAACTTTGACTCCGAGGTTCAAATGTGTAAAAAGTTTTCTACATTCATTCCAAAGCAATATAACGTCGCACGTGCATATATAATTCTACCTTTGATGGGATGTCTACTGCTTGCTGATTCAACAAGTAAACGACCTGTAAACCGATACCGCTCAAGACTAATTGATTCTTCGCTTCCAAGTGTACTGCTTATTTCCTTTTAATCAGAGGCCCGTAATCATATATTTCCGATTCCATTACCGACGCATTAACGGATAAATTGAAAAACATTAAATTATTAAGATTACGGATAAGAACAGTCCTATAAGATTGAAATAATTTAAAAATAAATAAATTATAATTGTCGGGGCAACGATAAAATGGCGTCCATGTAGAAATATGACATCATCCATAGTGACGTCATGGATAACCATCAAAATCATGAAGTAATCCGTAATATTAATAATTTAATGTTTTTCAATTTAATTTCAAATCATAAGATTTGAGCGATCAATCAACCAAGAACATTCGAATAAAACGTTAGCCGATACACAAACACAATACTGAATATAGTTACGACGAATTATCCGTAGGTGTGACTAGTTCAACTGTCTGAGCAAGAATGCTAAGCATCTTTTTTTATATTTTTTATTTTTCTCGAACGACTATGCTATTGGCCGTTTTGGAGGCCTCTACAGCTTCACCGGACTACTAGGCGAGCGCTTAAGGCACTCAGCCGATTTTATTTGGGCAACTAGCTCAAGGGTGCACGGCACACCTCGGCTTGGCTGTTGCCTGTTACATGCAATTCGCGATATATCTTAGCTAACCTAAGTTAAGCTAAACTATTCATACAAATATGAGTTATTGAAACATATATGTGTACCAGGCATGCATGTCTCAATAACTCTTATGTGTATTTTGTATCGGAAAATTTCTGAACTATTTCAGTTCGATAAGGGAAAAAAACAAAAGCCTTCCACTTTTTATGTGTAAGCGTGTGAGCGTGCACGTGTGTGGAGGTGATATGTGTAGTGTTGTAGCAGTGATGTAAATTTTTGTGTCACTTTATCGCGCGAGCAGCGTACTCAAGGGCTCCACGCCGAGGGATCGGACCTAGGCTTGAGCCGCTACCGAGGGGCGCTCGGTATCTAGTCGTCGGTCGCCTTTTAAGGTATCAAGATACACAAACAACCGATACTAACAATCAATGGTGTTTCACATCGGGGTAAATAATGAACAGCCGTTAACTTAAACCCATAGCGTTTGAGGTTATTAGTAACACTCTCGACATAGTTAGTAGCACGGTATCTTAGGTCAATAGTAACTCCTCCGATATAATAAAATCTTTAGAGAAACATATATTGTGATAAATCTCATAAAATACATCTAAATTTGACTAGGAATTGTTATCTCAAGAAGCATTTTAAATTAATTTAGTTTACACAATTGTTTAAACCTATCTCATTGCGTATTACCTCAACAAACAAACGGTGTTTAAATCAAGATTCAGGTAATATAATGAATACAATACATTCATGACGTCACATGCCATTAACCCTTCCCACGCTAATGATCAACCCAATGTAATTAAGTCTTGATTTTATTGTTAATAATAAATCTGCCTTGACTCCCCGAGTTAAATACACTGAACGCCTGTTTCTGATTTAACAGTTAAGTAATCTATTCTTTAAATGCTTTTTGTCGCTATGTGTGTTTTTTTAAATTGCCTTTAAAGACATTATTATAGTGTAACACAATTATTTTTGTTTCCCATAATAATGTTTGCTTTACATAACAAGTTTTGGATAAACAATTACGCACTACATTTTACCTACCTGTTCTAAATTTTAATCTCATTTCGTAATTATATTGCGAATATATTACGTGACCTATAAAGTTAAATATAATTTTAGTTCAACTTGTATATTTTTTTTTTCCTCGAACTGACTACGCTATTGACGCTGAAGGGTCTTCACAGCTTCACCGGACTACTAAGGCGAACGCTTAAGGCACTCAGCCGATTTGGTTTTTAGGTAACATACACAAGGGCGCACGCGCACCTCGGCTTGGGCTGTTACCTGGAAAAAGTCGCGTCTGACCTAGCTAACTATTCTAAGCTATTCATACATATATACATTTGTGAACCATACAATCGAAATTGCATGATTCACAAATGAATACGTGTATATCGGAATGAAACGAACTAAAACTATTCGATTCAGTTCGTTGAGGGAAAAAAACAAAACCCTCCCACCATGTGTATGTATGTGCACGTGTGTGAGAGAGATGATCTCATATGTGTGTTCAAGTGATGTAGGTGAGTCACTGTATCGCGATAATAATATCTCGAGGGCTTCGCGCGGGGCGACCTAGGCTCGAGATATTACTGAGAACCGCGATGTGTGCGGGAGCTAAAGTTACTTGTATATATTATTACTAATAGTTCTACGTCACAATATAATAAGTATTGGATAAGTTCAACTTCTTGTATGTTTGTTGGAAATTACTATTATATTATACTTTTGATTTTAGAACAGTATATTAATTATCATGTTAATTATTATCCATCATATAGAAATCATATCATAGTATTAATTTAAAAGAAACCATGACAAATAAGTGTGATATTATCAGTGATATGTGATTACTCGAGGAAATCGAAACAACAAACACATCGAAATTTCGAAATCCCTTAATTTACAAATTACAGTTACCTAGCTATTTCAAATCAAGAGAAGAAAAACCAAGAGATTTTCACATTTGTTCACCGTCCGCAAATACGCTCTTTGTGTGTATTTTTTTAATCACAATTCCAACATTTTTTTTAAATTAAACGAGGGTTACCAATTATGGGGGAGAGATTGTGTTATGGCCAACTCTCACGAACTAAAACCTCACGGACCGTATTTTTGCTACGGTGGTGGGTTAATTTACAAATTACAGTTACCTAGCTATTTCGAATCAGAAGAAGGCCGCTTAGAGGAAACTTTTCGTGTACCCTCTCTGCCGCCTTCTTCTGCGAGATAGTCTCCTCGCAGAAGGAGGCTATCGCTCACCGCACCTGTTCGCTGACGAGGATGTCCGAAGCCTTATTCTGCAGTGACAAATCTCTCCCTACCGCCACAGTGAAAATGCGGCGCTGTCACTCCCACGCAGCACACTCAAATAAAGTGTGCACACTATATCTCAGTATGCTGCGCGGTGTCCTCTACGCCGCACTCGTGGCATGCCCACTGAGTACCTGTACCAGTCGACATCAGGGAGACCCAACCTCTCCCTACCCACTCTGACAAGATCGAACGAACAGCGTCCACGGTATACCGTCCATACCACACATTCGTCAGGTCCTGTCTCCATCTCTCCACAGCCTCCTCCACCCTGATACGGGAGCCCTCCACAATTATATCGGCATCAAGAGGTGGCCCTCACCGAGTCCCTTGGTAGGGCCTCGGTTTATCGAGGCCACCCTGAAACCCTCACAGTGGGGCTCGAACCGCCAGCTCTCTTTCAGGGTGAGGGCCAGATAATTTATCTGGGTCCCCACCCTGTTACGGGAGCCCTCCACCATTATATCGGCATCAAAAGGTGGCCCTCATCGAGTACCTTGGAATAGTAGGGCCTCGGTCTTTTTGAGGCCACCCTGAGGCGCACCGTTGGATGCGCCCAACCTAATCTAACCTAGCATATCATTACCAAATCATTATAGGAATAAAGGTTTCAACACTGGCTGAAGTTTAAACATGCCATGAAAATGACAAATGAAATTGTTTTTGGTATTCTACGGATCATTCTAGTCAATCAGCACATTACCTTAAATATCCGTAGAATATAATTCATTTCTGCACTTTACCAATAAATACCAACACAAAACAAAAATTCAATAGTATGTACAACTTAGTGTACCAGTATTTACTTATTATCCCTTATCCAATGAAAATTATGAGTTTTGGTTCTACATCAACTTTTAGTTTAGCCGAGTGAGTGAATCATTGAACCGATTGACGTTACAAAGTTAAATTGGGCGAGAATTGAATGATTTTGCAGATAAATTCTATCCCTTCGCGTCATACTATTCATTTAACACTTCAATGTACCATACCGGAGAAAAGATATATTTCATTTTGTTATAGGTTATTAATTATTTAATTTATTGTTGTGTTTACGTATAATTGTAAGTAAGAGACTTTTTACAATAGACAATATATAATACACCTAACAATATGTATGCAAAATTTATTTACCAAAGAAATAAACCAAGACACTCACATTCGCATTTATAATATTAGTTAGTACGGTTTCATTAAACCTTCTTTTAGTGACAGCGCGGCAGCGGTGTAGATACGTAAGAAGTCAACTCCTATTTGATACACAAACTTCATTTTTTTTATATTTTTTTCGACCCATTACATGTCAGAAAATATGTGGTGCTTGACGATATCGGTTTTTAACTTAGAGTTTGGTCTGACCTGATCCAAGAAATGAACAACTTGGCACTTGTTAGTAATATTTAGATGTCTTATGGTCCTGCATAATGGTGTTGACATTAGTCGGGGGTTACGACACAGCAATTGTGTCGCAATAAATTGCTACCATGCAGTACTCGTCCTTTGATTTGACACGTCGCAGAGAAGAGTGAGACGTCAGACTAAGCTCGACTTGCTTCGGTTCTATAAAGCGTTCTCTCTGTCCCACGGCGCTATTATTGCGTTAAACAAAGATAACGCTATTTGATTGATGGAGGCATTACTTTGTGAAAATCCATAATTAAATATTAGAATGGATGTTACTTCGTACTTCCGTCTGGATTTGATTGGCCGCTTCCTCATATTACTACAACAAAGCACGTTTGATTTGCGTGACGTTAAAAAAATAAATCTGCGACTAGTAATCTTCTTCTTCTTACCCTTATCCCACATAAGTAGGGTCGGTACAACATGTTTGTCATGTTGTGGTATATGATTTGGCTTAATTTTTACGATCGGCCGCCTGCCTGACATCAACCCTCCTTGGGATTATTTTGTTGTACCACTGTATCTATGATTATTATTATATAGTTACGAAGTCTGATGGGCTCTTTTAACCTTAAAATTTTTCGTTCCGGTTAAAAACGAAGTTCTTCCAGATTATGGTTTGCATGCTATATTGCCATTTTTTTTCAGGATTCCTGGTTTCAGATTCTTCACAGTAATAATATAATATTAGATATAATAAACCATTATAAAAATACAAAATATGAAAACTATAATAGAAAAATAGATGCAAATAAAATGACATGTCAAAATCTGCGACTAGTAATATAAATATGAAATATTAGTATTTGATACAACAAGAAACCAAAACAATTAAACATATTGTTGGTCGCCAGTTGAACCTGTAGTCGGTTGACACTATTAATCGTAAAACATAAAAATTTAAATTGATTAAATATGTTGCAGGTTAACTAATCTTCAGATCGATGTTAACTAAAGTTAAGTTAAATAGAGTTACGTCCACTTTAATAGTTAAAGTTAACGTTAAAATGTAAAATCAAAAGTCGAGACTGTACGTCGCATGTCTCACCTGCAATAGTGACATCCCTGTGTGTATAGTGTTTATGGGCTGCATTTTATATATCGGTGTTTGTTACTTGTCGGAACAGTTAGTGTAAACCTTCGATCAACAATAACTAGATAAAGGGTCGACGCGAAAAATACGTCTCGGTAAATAAGAGCTCACTTGAAATGTGTGCCCTTATTTTGTTTAGTTTGTTTGAAACACAGCCAATGTAAGCCCCTTTCACATGTCGCAGTGTATTCAAAAGATGCAAAAATAATACCCGAAAAAGCAATTTAACGGCCGGAGTATCTTACTTTCGCTAAATACATGTTGAATAAGTTATACTTTAAGCTTTAAACTAACTAGTAATATCAAATTTTTAACAAAATTACCGATTTTAAACCTGTGATACAAATGTTTGGCCTCCTCAGACACAAACACGCACAATAACGAGAAAACGTACTTTATTCGTTACGTGTTAAGGTTGAATTCACACTAAATGTTGTTTATGTTATTTTTTCTTTAGTGAGGGGAGTAATTTATTACTTTGCTCATTTTATCGTAAGTATTAGACAATATTTTGAACATTTTCCACTATATTACAAAGTGTTATGGTTGTAATTAGGTTGAACTTAAAACAGTTTTAAAACTTTTTTTCTCCTTTTCTTAGTAAACAAATAACTACACATAAGTATATATTTACGCGGACGGCTTTTAGCTTCGATTTGTACGTGACCCTTTATCTAGTTACTGTTGATCGAAGGTGTAAACCCACCTGTCGAGATACTTGCCTGTTGACATTCCTGCGGTGACTGGCAATGTATTGTAGATCCCTATGTGACCGTCGTTGATTTTGAACCGTACTGTCATTGCCATAAGACACAGTGTGGTTCGCTTTGTTGGGCTATAAAAAAACATAGATAGAAGCATATACTGAAGTTACAAAAAGCGGTACAGTTGTGAATCAAAGTTACATAATAGGTGATATTCTTTTACTTACTTCTGAAAGTCTTTTCACCAATCCCTACTAATTAAAAAAAATAAGCCGTCACGGGACACTTAGCAGATGTGAAACATCGAAATTTTTTGAATCGAACGAATCTCAAATTACACTATAGGTATGCGAGCTCCGTGCGGTAAGAGAGATTGCGCATGGTCTCGCGTCGCCACGTCTCTCACACACACACCACGGACTGTATCGCCATGGTATCGCCACGCCAACAATCAGATTTACCCTCGTCTATAGAGGTTTCACATCAAAAATTATAAATGGAAATGTGAGTTTGTTTATTTGTTATGCCTTATTACTCAACCTATCAACATTCCATAACAAATCTAAATTAAAGAGAAAAACTACGAGCAGAAACTAGTATGAAACATATCTCTCTTGAAAAATATAAAGAAGTAAATTGAACACCGATACCCTCTTTTGAACCCTTATATAAACGATAAAATATTACATCTTGCAATGTTGTTGTATCCCACGTAACAATGTGAAGGCCTTACAAATAGATACGAACAAAAGCAATATCGAATATATGTTATACATTTTTACCTTCACTTACCGGATCATGATCCCGTACAGAAATAAAAGATTGATAACAAGAGTTTGTTGAGAATAACAAGATTATATAGGAATAAATTCGATATCGCAACTACGTTTAATTTCTTTAGATCATTTATTTGAAATTGTTTTTATAGGGAATAATCCTAAAGAAAAGATTCTTCTGAAATTAGATATTTCTTATGGTACTTGTAGATATTGGTAGATTGCTAAATTAGTGAAGATTTATTTAGAACTAGTTTCCGCCCGCGGATTCATACGTGTGGAGTAATTACTTTGGCCTACCTAACACGGAAACAAAAACCCAATTTTGAAACATTCTTCATCGGTGCTCCGCTCCTATTGGTCTTAGCGTGATGATAGCCTATAGCCTTCCTCGATAAATAAGCTGACTGACGCTGAAAGATTTTTTAAATCGGACCAGTATTTCCTGAGATTACTTCCTACAACCTCACAAACTTTACCTCTTTATAATATTAGTATAGTTAAGATATACGTAAATCATTGCGTTATCTGTAATATTAATACATTAATATAATTAATTAATACATGTATAAACCATACACAGATATACATATAACATACGTACGTATTTACTAATAACGATAATTTAGTTTGGGTTTTCCCTTACATAAATAATTATTGTAATCGCCAGTCTTTGTTTTGTTAATTGCAAGAACTTTGATACGGTTTCTGGGAAGGAACATTATTTACAAAAACATTGAACATATTATTTAACTTTAACTTAATTGTTTATACGTTGCTACTTAAAATTCCTTGATTACTAATACAATATAAATATTTTTCTTACACTGTGTAATTGTCACCTTACACCACACGATTAATCAACATTATTTAATGCAATGACGTATCCGTTCCTTAAATTAAAAGCGAATAGTCGTAAGAGATAAGAAATTGTACAGAATCTATAAATACATCATAATATAGATCAAGGGTTACCAAAGAGTGAAGCGCGGTCCAAATCCGGAAACATAATTCGCTCGGACTTTAACAAATAAAACAATAAACACATTTTATTTTATTTATGACAGAAAGTAGAAGACGTGGAAATCAAATAATGCCTTGAGTCTTTATCTTCCTTGCTTCTATGAAAGAAGTGAGTAAACACTATGAAATAAATGATCAAAGTAGTAAATGTTCTATATATCAAAATTCAGTTATCATCTATCAACCGGAATGTGGCTGCCGTTTGTAGAAAGGACTTTTTCTAAAACCCAACTGGCTAATCACCCTTCAGTAAATAAATTGTCAACAAGGACGTAAGTGTGTTTCGGTAGTAGCACTTAATTACAATTGATGATAAATTTTGAACAAAAAGGAATTCATGTTCAAAAATTAATCGTATTAAAAACGTAGTATTAAAAACTTCTTTGTTTTGGATTCATTATTTGATTCTATTGTGTATCCAATACTTTTCCAAACAATGATACTGGGTGTATCACCTTATAATGTACATACTACATTTAATTCAATATCACCCAAAAATACCACCTACCCATGATATCGTGTAAAATTAATTGCTAATTGTGTCATGAGTTGCAATAATTTCTTTAATTTCGTAAGGTTATCTTTACTTTGAATTTGAGAGCCTTACCACCTTATGTAACCGCTTTTTATGTTTATACAATTTAAAAAATTGGCAAATAACTGAGTAGCCATGATGAAAGCCTTTGATAATAGAAGTATATATATTTGACAAAAAAACCTGAATAAAGTTCAAACGTCAAAAAATCAATGAATTATATACAATGGGTTAAAAGTAATTGGGCTAATGCATAGTAAATGGACCATATTAATTTGGTGTCACAAAAATGTCGTAGGATTTTAAATACATAAATCAATTTTCTAATTCTTTCACATAGTGTATTTTAATTTGGTGTATCCATGTAACTGTTTCATCAAGTATTATATCTAGATATTTAATACTCTTAACACGTTCCAAATTCCCACACTGACAAATCTGGCTAAATGAGTTACTCGTATTTCTGCAACAGTGTGCCTAAAGGTAATTTCGTGGTCATGCGGTATTTGGGCGTGGTTTATAGCAAAAGTTACATATTTGGTTTTCGATGTGTTTAACGTAAGAATATTACACCTGAGCCAATTTGATACAATTGCTAAACCTTGCTCAGCGTTCTTAGTCTCTTCCCAGTTATTTCCATAGAAATTTAATGTAGTATCGTCTGCGTAGGAAAGTATTCTGTAATTGGTTAATGTGAGGTTGCATATATATATATCAGAAAGAGAGAAGGGCCTTACACACTGCCATGTGGTACACCATATTTAATATTCGTGTCGGAACTACAATAGTCACCAATTTTTACCTTTTGTTATCTATTGTTTAGATAGTCCGTGACTAAATCAAGTAAATTACCTCTAATTCCTATATTTTTTAACTTATTTAGAAGCAGTGCAACATCTACAGTATCAAAGGCCTTTGCCAGGTCAAGAAAAACTCCTATGCATTTCATTTTTTTATCTATGATGGCGGTAATAATCTCCGTAAGTTTATCAACAGCATCCTCAGTGGATTTTTCACTTCTGAATCCAAACTGATTCTCAGAAAAAATGTTATATTTCCTAAGAAAGGAAACCAATTGCTTATTTAAAAAAAAATCTAAGATTTTTGGTAGACAAGGCAGCACTGAAATCGGTCTATAGATACTAATACAAATTCTATCGCCCGTCTTAAAAATTGGGTGTATGAGAGCTGTTTTGAATACATTGGGGGAACTCCTTGCCTTAGACAATTATTACAGATGTGTGTGATTCATAGGTCGCTGATTCAGATCCGGCTCGAAGGACCATTGTATAATTTATTAACTTGCCTAGAGGTGGGTAGAATTAAATTAAACAGAGTTAAATATATAATTTTTATTACCTGACAAAAGTTACATATCGCACCGAGGTCATGATTTTAATGCGAGTCTTGACACCGCAATACAGAAAAATAACCGTATCGTACAGCGCCATCTCTTGGTGAATATTTTAAACAACTGGTACTAATCTTTGTTGCATGAGTTTGAGTAGTTTAGTAGGGATGCCGTCACTACCAGAAGCACAGTCATTTTTGATACACTATGGTACAAAAGGATCTGATTCAGTTTTAGACAAAATTGTATTAGAATCGGTGTTACTGTTATTTGAATATTTTTACTTTCGTCTTGCACAATCAACCCCTTTTCGGTAAAAGAAAAATTTGAAATATTATAAATATTCAAAATTTAAGCTATCGTCTTTGGACTAAAGGCAAAAAAAATATAATGATTATTTACTATAGATAAGTGTAATCGATTACCAAAATTACTAGTCGTCGTGCACAGATAAAATCCACAATAAACGTTGCGGTTAAACACGGGCAATTTTGATACATTGATAGCTAATAGGATCATAAATTGTATTAAAAAACATGACAGATGTTTCGTGAGCTTGTGGTTTGCTATTATTAAATTAGTTATATCCTTTATGACGTATATTGCACGTGGATAAATCATTGTTCTGTGTAATTATACATTACCATATTATGTTATTCTCAAACATTTTTTACTGGACCATGGACCTTTTAATTTTTTATTGTAAATTTGTTGTTTTACTGTAGCCTTACCTAAAATTATGTTACAATTGGTTGAGAATTTTTTATTATGGAATAATTTTATTCAATGTGCCAAAGTGCTTGTATAACGATAAACTAACAATTGATATAGGTGAAAATATATAACGCCCTGATATAGAACAGAGGATTTTGGATCTTGCATTCAACTTAAAAAAATAATCTCGCATGTACATTGAAATAAATTCACCGTTAATGGAATTAAATCAAATGTATTTCAGAGAGAATCTCAGAGCTTTGCATTTCACACCACTTTTTTGACTTTTGTTTATCCGGAACAAAGAGATAGACTAACTGACAAAAGTTTAAAATTTACATATTTGCTATCAGAATCGTGTATACTTTCATATACAATCGTTAATATTTTGTTATTTTGATATTACATACAGACACTTTATTTTTATCATATATATAGATTAAGAACGTTCTCTTTTCACCAA
>MU161322.1:9516-39576 GCA_015888305.1 Antheraea pernyi | reverse complement strand
CCGTATCTAAACAACATATAACTATTTCCTTTTCACCACCGATATTGAGAATTCGCCATCTTACTTCCATATTTTATCTAAGACAGTGCGGCGTTACAATATCACTTTACGTATGTGTGCGTTACCGTGCCATTTATTTTGTCGAGATATCATGTAGGTAACGTCTATATAGCTTTTTAGTGGTATTTATATATAACTAGATTATAATCGTAAATCCAGTCGTAACTTTGATATATTGATTTGTTTGTTCGTCAGTACCGGAGAGTGCAGCTGTGCATGCAGGCGTACGTGAGGCCGGAGCTGGTGGACCAGCTGTTCTCGGTGCAGGTGCACTCGCCGGACCTCGCCGAGATATTCCCGGGCATAGACCGCGTCCAGCTGAAGCGCACCTCCTCCGCCGTGTGGCGCACCCCCCCGGGCCTGCAGCACGCACACACGCAGCGGCTACACCACCACACACATGGTGACGTATCACCTATTATATTATGACGGACTTCCAAATTACCACGACTCTCACATCTACTAAATCATCACTGATAGATCTCGGTGACTTGTTATACCAGGTGACTGTTTAGACAGTAGCAATATTTCTGGAGGACACCCTGCACTCGATTCTCGTTGTAAATCAATTTAAAAAAGCGCAGTGTCAATGATCGTCGTCACTTTCATTCGAAAGGGAATGTCAGGTACAAAACAAAAGGTTTTATTGCTCGTTTTAGTATCGAAAGTTATTAACTCTGGGTCGCCCATTGTAGCTTTTGATACCGGTCATTGCACTTAGATTTATTATTTTATTTACACGTTCGTAGCTGAACTTATGAAAGTCTTGGAACAAACTTTAACTTAGGTTATCTTGGTTATTTACTAATATTTGAAAAGTCATGTCCCTAGAACACTGTGAGTGTGTCTAAACAGTCACCTGGTATAATGCTCATGCAACACTTCAACAGAAATAGAAGTAACTAGTATCAAATTGCGGTTACACCCCTCTCTCCCTTTATATTGCTAATACCAAATTATCTCTGTGCGTAATTGAACAGATATTGAAGAAAAAAAAATGGACTAAAGATGACGATTTTTTTTTTCTGAACACTTGAGTTTTGAGCGCTACTTTTATTCGAGATTGTGTTTTCGAGATTCTTGAGTTTTTATATGCCAATGGTTCTGCAGATTCTGCAGTAAACAACACATTAACTATGGTTATAAATTGATTGTTTTTTTTTTCTTATTCCTCAGGTAGCGATTGACCGTTTTGATAACGCACTCCGTGTCTCCGCTGTCGCGCCGTCTTGTAAATATATTGTTTTAATATAGTATTTTATGAATCAATATAATGAATAATTAATATAATGATAATGATCGTATAACGGCTGATGATGAAGCAGTGTCTCGTACTGATAGTACGACAACTAGGACGTTTTGACCGCTTTTAACAAAGCCTATAGTAACTTTACATTGATTTTCTCTTGTTATCTTGTTTTTACCAAATTTTGACAGCTCTTAATGTCGATTTAATAATTATTCTCTGAGAAAAACATTGTAACTCGCTTTTAGTGTTTCGGTAATAAAATTGCGAAGAAATATTTTATTGAACTATTTCAACATTTCTAGTGGAATATATATGTATATAGCTGTGCCCGCGTCTCCGTCTGCGTGGAACGTAATTTAAAAAAAATCATCTGAATGTCCATTTACTTATCTATTTTTCTCTCGTACTTAAGTCGCGTCGTCAATAAAATTACATTAATTTTTGATAGAGTGAACCGATTTTAACGAAATCAAGACTAAATGTTACTCGAAGATACGCTTTATGACTTTTATCGTGAACGCAGTACTTTAGCAGTGATGCTTGTCCAAACAGACAGACAGACATTTGTAAAAATGATTGAAAAGTATTTTATAACTTATTCCAAGACACCTGCAACAATTGTTTTCACAGCAATCTAAAATGTACAGGCACGTTAGATTTACATTATTATTTTATGTATAAACTAGCCTCTGCCCGCGACTTCGTCTGCGTATTCCATAGTTACTTTGGGCGAACGCTAACACGCAGCGGAAGCTCTCAAAAGGAAAAAAAACCTCGATTTTGAAACATTCTTCATTGCTCCTATCCATAGCCTATAAACCTTCCTCGATAAATGAGTTATATAATACTGAAATAATTTTTCAAGTCGGACCAGTAGCTTCTGAGATTACCCCCTACAACGTCACAAACTGACAAACTTAACCTCTTTACAATATTAATATAATTTCTTGTGTGTGTTTTACTACAAGATTCAAAAATGATTTAGATTCGCAATCGCAACCGGTAGGTGGCGCTACGGTTGAATTTTAGGGTATTTTTTATCGTCAAGGCTGAACAACGTCCGCCAAACCCACTAGTAAACCTCTATAATACTCCACAATGTACATTTTTTTTAAATATTTAATAATAATTTTTTTATGAGTTAACGCGTTAAAAGTACATTTTGTAATTTAAACACATCTCACTCGCAAAGTATTGTGAAATTTGAAATAGAGTTCTTCTGGAGAAAGAGTGCATAAAGATATATATTTACATTGTGGTGGTCCGGTGAAATTGTTAAGCCCTTGCTATGGCAATAGCATAGTCAGTTCGAAAAAAAATATACTAGGTGAAAGTTTAAAGAGTAGCAATATTCAAGGCAATGATAGTTTATGGTCACATTTAACACATAGTAATAATATCAAAACAAATACTAATAAAGAACAAAGAGAACCTTAGTTAAAGATTTTTTTAAGATTTCTAAAAGTATGGATAAGAAAGTGAAACGGTCAATGGACAAAAGTGAAGGTGAATCGTGAATTCGTATCCAGCGATAATAACCTTAGCATGACGTAACGTATTCCCTTCAACGTACGATCGATTGAGACACGGTGTGGGGGCGGCGCGCGGGGCGGTAGCACGCACACTGAACGTGCCGAGAAGAAAGGCACAAGCTTGATCTTAGTATTGCTCACAGCAAAGTTAAAAAATCATTTTCTCGATAAACTGTTGCACCGAGACAGCATTCTCGAGTATTCTAATTGTCTTCAACTAATAAAATATTACTAATTAATAATGAATGATCAGAGCAACAGCCTCTCGGGCCCATATTCTCTACATAACATTTATTTTTATTCAATTTGCAAACCGTTATTGGCCTTGTTTGGCTTAAATCTACATTATGTATTTATTCAATTCACCCACCCATCCACCTATAAGCTTCAAATAATTTATGGACCAACATTTCTATTAGTACTTTTAAATTATAATATTTCATTACTTAGGACTTTGGAAGTGATGATTTTTTAGTGCTTTTGATCGTGTTTGGTGTAGTAACTCAATTCCATTTAGATGATGCGAACTAATTTTATAATGGAAGCTATTAAATAACCGAGAGTCACTTTCACCTTGAATACACGCATGATATTTTCGCAAATAGAGTCACTTTGGTCTTGAATGAATCCACTGTTATGTTACTATTTAATGCTTAAATATAAAACGTTGTTGTTATTAAACAGCCTAAGGATCACTTTAAAAGTGAATTAATCCTCTCTTTGGCAATTGCGTAATCTGAGAAGTCACTTGAAATTTGAATATGACTCTTTTGAAAAGAAACTATAATTGAATATTATTACAGTATGTTAATAAAATATAGGATCATTTCTTCAATTACTTCTTATTTTCTCTCGTGTTAAAATGACTCTCAGTGAAAAGAATATCTTACTTTTACTGCGCTTTCACATAATTTTAACTCAAAACATATGTTAATAATTATGTGTCCCTGTTTTAAAATTGCCCAATATGGATAATCCTTATCTTCAATAAATAGAATTAGAACGATTTAATCAATGTTTTAGGATAGATTTATCATTAGCAAAGTGGAAAAAAGAAATATATTCCTCACAAACCTGCTACCTTTTTAAGAATTATCGATTTATTAGTAGGAAAAGTTACAAGAAAATTGGTTTCTGTGTATAAGAAAATTGTCCTTTTAACATATAAAGGAATTGTCATATTAAATTTGTCCTGTAATTATTTAAATGTACCCACTGACTATATTTATTTGACGTTTCGTTAAATCCATTTGATATAAATTTTAGGTTTAAGCCTAGAAAGTAGTATATATTATATACATATTCCTCTAGTATTATCAAATTATATAGTTATTTAATATAATAATATGTTAAGGGGTTGTACGCACTATATAGATACGAGTTAATAATAATTGAATTTTACGATCAAGCAACGTACGAGTCCTTGGTGTGACGTCACACCTTCTGAAACATTGTTCTGACATTTATACTTAGCATGTTAATTTATAATGCTGTGACGTCATTTTATGACACGACAATTAGCCAGAACATTAAAAAATATTAATGGAAGCATTTTTTTTTAAATAGAGATATAATTATGTCAATGAAATTATATCTTTTGAAAGTGTTTACATCCCTTTTAACGTAGTATAATATGACGTATTCATTGAGACGGTTAATAGATTAGTTATTTGGTTTATAGACGTAAAAATGTTGTTGTCATAAGGACTGCCGACAGAAGTGAAAACCCAAAACAATGAAATAGATGTGTTCTCTTTTCAATTTTCATATTAATCATAGTGTAAATGACAATATTCAAATTTCCGAATTTGTTTATGGAATAGTTTTCATATCTATTGGCACTCGGAACGATAATTATATACATTTTTATAAAATTTATTAATCAATCAAACGTATGATGAGTTGCAAAATATCAATATTACACGTAACAGGTCGTTATACTGCGCGTCGCTATTCTGACGCAATACATCTAGTCATGCTTACATAGCATGTCATGACGCGTAATTATAAATTGATCCCGTTCCAAAAAGGCGGTTCAACGCGCCTTAAGATGTTTTCGCTTCAAAAATAATCATGACAATTTACCCGGCCTTTAGAAATTATTACATTTTTGTACCAACACTGATTATGAAGCTGTAATGTTAATTAGTAATCACTTTTTAATATAAAATTATTGTAATGTATTATTTTTATTATATACAGTTTTAAAATTCATTCAAGTTTAAAAGTTTATATTAATGTATAATGTTTATTTTTAATTATAATTATTAGATAAATGCAATTAAGAGTGGTTGAATAGGAGTGTTGCGCTGCGCACTGTCTGGTTCCGTTATTTGCGTGAACAATTTACGGTTAATATAAAATAGTTTCCTTACTTGTAAGACTGTTGTAGAATAATGTAATAAACATTTTACTCGATGTAAAACTGGATGTTTTATTTTAATAATGACCCGTTGGAATTCATAATACCTCCTTGAATTGTATTATTTCAATTTATATTTAATAAAAAGAAATATTCTGTCTGTTTTTTTTTTACAAAGTGTAATAGAATATCCTTTTTTTGTTTTAAAGATAAATCCAAATAATATAATTCAAGGAGGTATTTACCATATACCATATACCAACAAAAAATACCACAACGATTAGAAATAAATACAGGTGAAAGTATATACTAAAAATAATATTAACAATCCAAATAAATAAAAAAATCACAAACTCATTAAAGTATAAGTCGCTCAGAAGCCTTAATAACTCGACCTTTTGAAATGTCTAGTGATAAAGGCATTCTTTATTTTATCTTCAGCGACTTTGTTTTTAACATCAGCTCCAGAAATTATCCTTTTAATGACATGTAATAGTCAAAGCTGACTTTTGGCTACAGTCTCTTGTATTGTTATATTGCAATGCGTTCCCAGCATCCTCCAGGTCCACAAGGAACATTAAGAATTTCCATTCTACTTCTTTCATTCACTCTGATATTAGTAGTATGTCAACTTGGTGTAACTTTAGAAACGCTTTCACCTCATGAATGAAAGAAGTAGAATGGAAATTCTTAATGTTCCTTGTGGACCTCAGAGACTCACTTTACTAAGAAGAGCCATTTCAAAATACATTCATATAAATTGTACCATACGATGCATCCCGATGGTACCGCACATGGAGGCAGCGCCATACTAATAAAGAATAACATCAGACATCACGAGACTACCAATTACTGTACAAATGAGATACAAGCAACAAATTTAGTAATTAAAGACTGGTCTGGACCATTCACAATTTCAGCTGTATACAGCCCCCCAAAACATAACATAAAACAAGATGATTATGAGAAATTCTTCAGCACTCTGGGACGCCGATTCGTGGCAGGCGGAGATTACAATGCCAAACATACATACTGAGGCTCACGTATAGTTACACCGAGGGGTCGACAGTTACTTAGAGCTTTAGAAAACCTGAACATTGATTATATTTCATCTAGTGAGCCTACATATTGGCCTACCGATGTAAGAAAAATACCAGACCTGATAGATTTTTTAACAGTGAAAGGAATAGCTGGCACATACTTCACATGCAAATCTATGTTTGAACTCTCCTCTGATCACTCTCCTGTCGAAGTAATATTGAAGAGGAAAATAACCTTAATGACAAATGCATGTCGACTACATAATAGGAAAACAAATTGGGATTTCTTCCGAAATATAGTAACATCATCATTAAACTTGAATCTACCATTTAAAACTAATGAGGACATAGAAGAAGCTGTTGAACATTTCAATTATTGTATCCAACAATCCGCGTGGCTTGCCACGCCCGAGAACTCGAATAAAATTCCTAGTACACAAAAATATCCTGTCAATATTAGGGAATTAGTTGCTAAAAAACGTAAAGCTCGTAAAATATGGCAGAGAACGCGTTATCCTGCGGACAAAACTCGCCTAAACGCACTAGTATCTCAGCTGAAACAAATACTAAGGGATGATCGAAATCATAATGTTCAGGTATATCTTAGAGACCTAGACGCCAGTACTGCTACCGATTATTCACTGTGGAAGGCGACAAAGAAACTTAAGCGTCCTATTATATCACGAACTCCCATCCGAAAATCAGATAACAGCTGGGCAGCCAAATGTTCTGATAAAGCACAGATATTTGCCGAGCATCTTCAAAACGTATTTCTGCCAAATCCTGATGAGGGATCTTCTCAAACTAATCCAGTATTAGAGCTCCTGAATAAACCACTTCAATTAGAACCTCCAATACATGTATTCTCGAAACATGAAGTCGAACAAGCAATTACAAAACTTAATGAAAATAAAGCACCGGGATACGATCTAATAACAGCGAAAATAATGAGAGAACTTCCTGAAAAGGGTGTTCGTTTCTTAACATACCTATACAATTCAATATTGAGAAGCTCAACAGTGCCAAGGCAATGGAAAGTAGCACAAATTATAATGGTCCTAAAACCGGGTAAAATACCTGAAGAAGTCAAATCATACAGACCTATCAGTCTACTGCCAATACCATCAAAAGTGATGGAAAGGCTATTTTTAAGTAGGTTATTACCAGTAATTAGTGAAAGAAAACTAATCCCTGATCATCAGTTCGGCTTCAGGCAACAACATGGTACAATAGAGCAAGTCCACAGGCTAGTAAATTACATCAATACCGCTTTTGAACAAAAACAATATTGTACTGCTGCATTCTTGGACATTTCTCAAGCGTTCGACCGTGTATGGCATGAAGGACTTTTGTATAAAATTAAAAAATCTGTTCCAGTGGAGTACTATAAGTTCATCAGTTCATACTTGAGAGACAGACACTTCTTTGTTAAGCAAGATGACTACGTCACACCCTTATACCAGATTCATGCAGGTGTGCCACAGGGCAGTGTATTAGGTCCTACTCTGTATTTGCTATATACTGCAGACCTTCCTACCTCTGAAGCTACCATTACAGGGACCTTTGCTGACGACACAGCAGTTCTGTCATCGGATGAACTTCCGGAAATAGCCTCCCAAAAACTCCAAAGTAGCCTTGAGGACATAACGAAATGGCTTAAAGACTGTTGCATTAAAGCAAACGAATCGAAATCGGTTCAAGTAACTTTTACTACTCGGCGCAATATTTGTCCTCCTGTTACATTAAATGGTGTTCAACTCCCTCAAAATGACAAGACGAAATACCTAGGAATGTATCTTGACAAGAGACTCACATGGAGAAAGCATATCCTCACCAAAAGGTTGGCAATGGGACAACAGGTCAGAAAAATGTACTGGATGTTGAACAAAAAGTCTCCGTTATCATTAGAAAACAAACTTTTAATCTATAAATGTATAATCAAGCCCATATGGTGCTATGGCTTGCAGCTATGAGGCACTGCTGCTAATTCAAACATTGAAATCCGGCAAAGATTTCAATCAAAAATGCTACGTATGATAACAAACTCACCTTGGTATATAACAAACCAAAGACTACACCATGAGCTTAACATAAAAACAGTAAAACAAGAAATTAAGGACAGAATTAACATGTACAACACAAAAATCTTACACCACCCTAATATACTTGCAAAATATCTTATGGAACCTACAATGCCGCGAAGGGTTAAACGTAAAAACACACACGATCTACTATAGAGTAATAACAGAGAAGCGAACATGTTAGTGGACACGTATCGCACAAGCCTTATTTACAAATGTGAACCTATTGCTGAATGTCATGAGATAGATAGCAATAAAAAAAAAAAAACTTCTTTCCTTGTACCCACTGTACACCAATTGCGAAATATTACATCACATTTTTCTATTATACCTGTTAAATGGAGTTTTTGAATTGGCAATAAAAAGGGAGAGAGGAGTCATCGCAATAACACATAATGGAGTGTTAAATGGAGTTTATATGAACAGAAATCAACCGACTGTACGCCGAATTATTATTATTATTACATATAAGTTGTCCTGGAGAACCTTTCCATGGCAAGCTCACTTCACAACGTCCCTCATTGTTTTATTAGTTTTCCCTCAGAAAAGTGTTTCACATTGAATTGATTCAATAAGTTTTTGATTCTGCCGGATTCCTAACACCCAAAATCCCGACATTGTGTCACAAAAATATTATTTATTTTTAGTTTCTTTCCAGTTCCTCTCGATGACCATGGATTGTTTGTCCGGTGGTAGGTTTGACGTCCATTAGCACCTTCTTAAGGCTTAAACCTAATAAAGTATTTTTGATTTGACTATTATTATTCGAAGATTGCAGAGAGAATGAGTCATACTATAGAGTATTTAATAAATACTCTTTATAGTATTTAATAAGTCACATTAGAAGGTTATAATTTTGGCAAAGGAATAATACAAAAAACAGATATGATTATTGATAATAGCACAAACTTAGTAGTCTAAAGGCATATTTTATAAATATAGGTGCCAATTCGTCGCACACCACAAATTTATTTACATAAGAAAATAACATTTCATAGAACTAGATCTTTCAAGTTAGTTATTACACGAACTTCTTAAATCACATATGGATTTCAAGTATGTTTAAGACTATTTTTTCTAAGATCTCGTTTCTTTGCCATTATTATTTCGAGACGATTTCGCCTATCATTTGCTGTTATATTAGAAATTAAAAATGTCGTTTATAACAATATATTAGTCTTCTCTAGCTATATTGAATGACCAAGTATCATATGGTTATATAGGCGGATGTTACTTTTGTGTTAGGATTTGAAAACTATTCGAGAGGGGAGTTTTTGGTGGAATTTTTGTCAGTCATGTAGTGGGTTTTATTCATAATTTTGTGTTATTTGACACTATATTTTGTAAATTTGGTGGTGTTTTACGTAATACAGTTCGGTTGTTGTGCATAAGTGAAGTGAAGGGATAATAAAACCACGGACCATGAATTCCGAGATGCGACAAAAACTCCGTGGAAAGTTCTAACAAGGGAGCCATCTTGTTGGAACATTGAAATAATCTCGACATTTGTAATATAATTAACTATTAGACAATGACAGTAATTATCTGAAAGACTGGATGCCAAAATTAAGATAAAAACTTTTTAAATTCTAGAATGCTTGTCGAAATTTATTAATACTAACAAAATTAAACTTTTAGATTTTAGTGTGATGCTCCAGTGTACGTTTGTATTTTAACAATATGTTGTATATTTAGTTTACATGTGCTATCTGTTTGTATATAGCCCGGTCTGGATATAATGATAATTGTTTAATCCGAGATGCGACAAAAACTCCGTGGAAAGTTCTAACAAGGGAGCCATCTTGTTGGAACATTGAAATAATCTCGACATTTGTAATATAATTAACTATTAGACAATGACAATAATTATCTGAAAGACTTGATGCCAAAATTAAGATAAAAAACTTTTTAAATTCTAGAATGCTTGTCGAAATTTATTAATACTAACAAAATTAAACTTTTAGATTTTAGTGTGATGCTCCAGTGTACGTTTGTATTTTAACAATATGTTGTATATTTAGTTTACATGTGCTATCTGTTTGTATATAGCCCGGTCTGGATATAATGATAATTGTTTAATTGTCTGGCGTAATCTCCATTGTTTATGGCTCCACTCAATTGACATTGGCAAAATTGTGTGCGCACACATGTTGCCATTTAAAAAAAAGAAGAAGACTATTGGAAAAACTCGAAAGGCTTGAATAATTGTTTCGATAGTATTCGAATAGTAAAATAAACGTGAATACTCGAATAGAACGCCCTAACAGCAGTAATCTCTTTCAATTAAAAGAATTCGTTAATATATTATTTTGAAATTTATTAATTATCCGATAAATATATTTTCTCTGTGTATATTACAAGTCATAATACAAATGAAATAAAACAAGCTCTTGTAACAATAATTTTATTTCTAACCACCACTGATCTTACATAATGAGGAGTCGTATTGAAGTAACGATTGAATCGCGAAACCGGTAAAGGTGTTGAAGCCAGTAGAGAGTTGCGTGATTTACCGGTGACGCGTCACTCGGAAATGTCGACGTCTCGCACATCTCTAAATATTCATACGGCAGTTTTAAATAAATACGGTTTAAAAAAAACTTAAAACCGTTCGATTGGAGTCGCTCGATGTCTTTCTTGTTTCAAAATAACATTTTATAGAATAAAAACCAATCATTCCAAATATCGATATTTTTCTCTCACTCTCATAACTCAAGACATCACTATTGGGAAAAAATTTCTTGATAATTTACAGATAAGTCTTCCAAACCAAGTCTTCGTCTTTGTTCGATGTCTTTAAAATAAGATGATTTATATTTTTCGTTGTTTGATCACAAGACTTGACAAAGAAGGTCTCCGTCCTTGTTCGATAACTTTTAAAATGAGATGAGTGTCCATTTTGGTTTCTATCGACAGATCAGTTCTTAACGAGACAGGTCTTGAAGGTAATATTCATCTCAGACTCCAACCAAACCGATTTTATATGGGTTTAGTTCAAAGCGGCCGCTCCAGAGATGATCTCGATGAGTTCTCTGGTGATGACAGCCTGCCTGGTCCTGTTGAAGGTGAGAGTGAGTTTGTCTATCATCTCTCCGGCGTTCTTGGAAGCGTTGTCCATGGCCGTCATACGTGAGGACTGCTCGGAGCAGGCTCCTTCCTTCAGTGCATAGAACAGCATCGAAGCGAGAGAGAACTCCATGTAGGATTGTATCACTTCAGCGTCCAGAGAGTCGTATGTTGCTAGTTTTGGTGCACTCTGTTATTAAAATAATTCAAATTATTTATCTTATCTAAACTATATAATGTAATTTGTTATTATTTTTTGCAATTACTAGTTATAGAAAAATGGATGATGCGTATATAGTTTATAGGTTCAAATGTCCCACATAAGATTGGATGGTACAGAAATTAATGTCATTGGTGTAATACTATTTTTTTCTTAGAAAAACCTTCTACATTAAATAAAACTTTTAGAAGTGCTAGATTTATTGTTATATTTGTATACATATATAATTGACAACTTTTTTTAAATGTTGAGTGAAAAATAAAATGAACTAGTCAGGTCTCACATTTTGGAAGTTTTTAATATTCATCTATATATATTTTATTGCACAAATTTAAGTAATTTTTTTTTTTTTATAATTGCACGACTAAGTGACGACTCTGAAGATCATAAGTATAGTGCAGTGTAAAGACGATGGCGACCTTTGAACGATATAATTACTAGATGACTGAATTATACGTATTCATGAGTAAATGCAATTCAAACTATTCATATTAAGGTTTTTTTTTAAGATTACCAGTTTTTTTACACCGAGAATGATTTTCAAATTTTTCCCTTCATAAGGTGTTTAGTTTTTTTAAATGTTATATACTTATTATACGTAAAATGAAAAGGGTAAAATTGGATTTAGATTATTTCTAAATGTAACGACTCATATAAATAAAGTCATAGGGTTGTAAAAACTACATGATATATTTCGATTATTTTTATTTGTTTCAGTTTTTAGAGACATTTATTCCCTTTTACACTAGACCCTATTTAGACCAAATAAACCAAATAAAACCTATTTGGACTAAGCCAAAAAATAATTTATTAAGATGTCTTCATTTAGTATAGACACAATTATAGTCTTTTGTATGAGTGTTACAATTTAGGTTTTAGTACGGTTCTTGCCTGGATCCCGGGGCACTGTGGAATTTCGGGCAATGAAACTGTGGACTCCTGTGCCAAATGTGCCATCCAGTCGGGTTCCTTGGATCACTATAGAATTTACGCAAGGGACTTCTTATGCTTATTATCCAAATTAGGATTGTTTGATGCGTGGCAAAAGAATTGGGATTTGTCTCGGTAATTAAAGGGCAAGCATTATGGGCTTTTGCAAACTAATATCTCACAAAAGCCATGGTTTTTTTAATTTAGAAATGTTAGTAAAAATTTTGTCTCTATTATTTACCACATGCGCCTTGGGCACGTCAGCACACCAGTACATTGGAATAAAATAAGGATCAGGGATCACTCTACTTGTGAATGTGGCTTAGAGGATGGATCACTGGATCACATATTTTTTAATTACCCTAGGAACAGAGTCTCTCTCTATGATGTTCTACCTCCTTCTATTCCCCGTCCTACTAACATTATGTGTCTCTTAACTCTTGTTACGGATAATCATTTAATTCTAGAATGCTTTTCGAAATTTATGAATACTAAAAAAATTAAAATTTAGACTTTAGTGTGATGCTCCTGTGTACATCTTTATTCTAACAATATGTTGTATGTTTAGTTTCCATGTGCTTTCTTTGTGATATCTGTTTGTAGATAGCCCGGTCTGGATATAAAGATAACTGTTTAATTGTCTGGCGCTACCTCCATTGTTTATGGCTCCATTCACTTGACGTTGGCAAAAATGTGTGCGCACACATGTTGCCATTTCAAAAAAGAAGAAGAAGAATTAAAGTCTTAACAAATATGCGCTTATAAAAGCACTATAATGAAGAACGACCTAAGATATTAACATACAAATTGAGAGAACTATTTACTCATATCCTGGCTTAATAATAATTTATGTAAGGTATTACTTGAAATTGAACAATGAGCTTATAAAAGCACTATAATGAAGAACGACCTAAGATATTAACATACAAATTGAGAGAACTATTTACTCATATCCTGGCTTAATAATAATTTATGTAAGGTATTACTTGAAATTGAACAATGAATGGAGGAAATAATGTTTAGATGATATAGTTGTGACCTCGACAGCCTTCTGGCTGTAGAGCGGCAAGTCGGCCTGCGCGTAGGAGACCACGGACTTGAACTTGTTGTACACTATCTTCCCGGAGGAGAACTCGTAGCCGGAGCTGAGCACGGCGGAGGCGAGCCGGGCCGCGTCCAGGAACGTGGGGGGCAGGCGCCCGATCTGAACATCGTAACACATTAAAAACAAAATGCTTTGCCACGTTTGTCTGTCTGTCTGTTCGCGATAACGTCAAAAACTACTCAACAGATGCACATGCGGTTTTCACCAGTAGGTAGAGTGATTCATGAGGAAGGTTTAGGTATATAATTTGTCTAGGTTAGTGGTATTGGTAGTATCATACTAATTTCAACTTCTTAAACGCGTAGTCCGGTGAAGCTGTTAAGACCTTGCTAGATCAATAGTGTAGACAGTCCAAAAAAAAACTTATTATACGCTAAATTACTCTTATGAAAGTAAAAATTAACAGTTACTCGTGCGTTGATATGTAATCATTGTGTTTAGTATTTATATGTGTTTTGCATTCGTGTACAAATTATTGTATTTTACAGCTAATTTTATGTCTTCCATCTAATAGTGATTTACAACTATATTGTATTTTACAGTTGATTGCGACTTCCTTCACATAATAATTTATAAACATATTGTGTTTTATAGTTGATGTTGACTTCCATCACATAATAATTTACAAATATATTGTATTTTGCAGTTAACTGTGACTTCCTTCACATAATAATTTATAAACATATTGTCTTTTACAGTTGATGTTGACTTCCATCACATAATAATTTACAAATATATTGTATTTTGCAGTTGAACTTTTAATCAGACTAACTTTTGCCCTGGTTTCACATGCAAGTTTAAACCTATCCCTCAAATACTTTAATTCCAAATGGTTATCAGTATAGCTGCATGCTTATTGAAAATTATGATGAACAAAGTAATCTACATTCACATTTATAATATTAGTTAATATAATAAATAGTTTGTAATTTATTATATTTTGTTTTGATCGTGTTATGCATCAGATAATAATTTAGAATGTGTTGTATTTTTTTTCTTTTTCGAACTGACTACGCTATTGACCTAGCAAGGTCTTAACAGCTTCACCGGACTACTAAGGCGAGCGCTTAAGGCACTCAGCCGATTTTATTTTGATGTGTTGTATTTAGCAATAAATTACTTTGAAGTAGTAAAGGTAAAAGTTTTATTAGTACATTAAGTACAAAATATGTTATAAGACATAATTAGCTAGAATTTTTTTTCCCTCTCTTTATTTTATTTAAACACTTATCTTTTCTGATATATCAGTCCCATCGTAACTTATATCCACACTACAACTAAAACTCTTAGATCCAAAATAACACAAATTGACTAATTAGGAATCCTAAATAAACTACACAGCCTTTTGGAACAATCCAAGCTCTGCCAGAATAATGTGATAAATACCAACCAAAATCTTACCTAATATGAATTTTGTTACATTCTATCAAAAACTGTTGGATGTTGTGTACCTTGAATACCACACTCGTTGCAAACTGGTGAATTTACATAAAAAATATTATTCGGCCCGATATTTTCTTTAATAAGTTATAAATATACAACATAACTCACTTCATTAGCTACACTGATGATGTGCTTGCTGTAGAGACGCTGCAAGATGCCGCGGGACTTGTCTCCGACACAGATAACTTTAATGTTCTCAGCACCGGGTTCACTCAACCGGTTACGAATCACCTTGGAGACACCGGTGTGGACAGCGCCACATAATCCTATAAATAATTTAAATGTCCCTTTGGATGTATCGTTTTAAAGAAAAATGACGCCCATATCAGCACTGTATACACACACTAAAACACAAATACAGAATAGTATGGTATTCAACTTCATTAGGCATTTTTATTTCATTCTATGACATAGCAAAAATCCAGTAATTGTGTTTCGCATTTCTAATCGCTAATGTATATTGAACACCCTAGGTAATATTACCTTTTTATAAGGGTGCCATCACAGAATGTCTTTCATTTTTTATTATACAGATACCAGACTACTATGTAATTATGTCAAATTTTCACTGAAGCCTATAAGTATTTATAAACTACCTCAAAGCGACCCACAATTTTAATACACCGATGCCGAATCAAGTACTCCATTCCATCTTTCACCTAAAAGTCAAGACTATTCCAGATGAATAGTTAAACACTCGCAGTATTCTAAGATATGACACTCCATGGTCACATTTAACGTATAAAATAATAATGTCAAAACAAATACTAAGAAACAACAAAGAAAACTTAGATTAAAGTTTGTTTTAAGACTTTCAAAAGTATAGCTACAAACCTAGGCGCAATGACCGGTGCCGAAAGCTGTGGGGTCGACCCGGAGTTAATAACTTTCGATAGTAAAACGGACAATAAACCCTTTTGTTTATACTTCGAAAAATTATCCTTTGTTACTTGGTCTTTCACTTTCACTTCAGCCGACGTCGATCATTGATACTGTGCATTAACATAGACGAGTAGAGGTTTGAGTATAATTTTTGTATTTTTCGATATAATTAATTCAAATATTAAGCACCTATATTTAACTAATTCAGAACGAGAATTGAGTGCAGAATGTCCTCCATATATATTGCTACTGTCTCAACATTCAGTCTGTATTTACGATAAGCTGAAGAATACCAAATTTATTAAGCAATTATTAATACATCTTTCGATTTTATACTATTCATTAAAATAAATGAAGTAATTTGTGCAATAATATAAAAAACAAAATCCGTTAACTTTCAGTAATACTAATAGATGTAATTTGTACTCATTTTAAACTGTATCACAGATTCTTGTTTCTTATACCCCTCTCATACCTAAACATTCCCACACTTATGTTATACCAATAATAAATCGAAATGAGTGTTAGTTTAATATTTGTAATAAACCCTGGCTCGGTTATTCTGCTTCGTCTACCGACACACAGCTGAGTTAATGTCTTCCCACATTTTCATTTATATAAAAAAAATTTCATGCAAATACATGCAAGTATGAGAGTAGCATTATGTACTATTACGTGATATTTGTACGTACCTCTGTCAGAGGTCATAGCGATATACAACTGCTTTGGATCTTCCTCGGGGGCAGCTACCTGCATGATTTATAATTGTGAGAAGTCACCTAATTCAACATGGATATCCAATGCAATCAGGACTGAGGGCCTCGTGATGAGAACAAGAACACATATTTCATTCAAATGAATTAATCAATGCATCTGCTATTGACGCAGAATTTTTTTTTTGTTATAGATTTTATTGCTAATGTAGAGTGACAGGGCCGCTAAGTATTGTACAGAAACACATCTACAGGTGTGTGTCAACAATAAAAAAAAAAAACAGACAAATAACTTCTTGATGAACAGCTGTATTTTAGCTTTTACTCTATACTGTTCTAATCAGTATAACATTAGATTCTTAGTGATAAATCTCAGACATAGATAGATGGGAGATAAGTGGTAAATACTTGGGTTTGTTAAGTGAGAATTACAGACCTCGGCCCTTTCGTAGAATTGGACGGCGCCCTCGCCGTATGGACGAGCGGCCTTCAAATCACGTTCAGCGCGTGTATATCTGTAATAAAATTGTATCTTTATTCAAATAAAATCATAGACATGAATCTTCACTAGTGACCCATGAATTATGCGTCGTCTTCATTTGTTCAGTGAAATAATTGAATATCTTTGACGAGTCTCTCCGTTTTTCAGTACAATTTCAGCCATACATCGTTACAGACCTAAAGAAGCTCTCAACATGAACATTTTGCATCGGAACTTCCCGGGATGTGTGGTGTCAATAATGCGATATCGATTGGCCATTCTTATGAGGATTTTTGAAGTGTAAAGTTTATGCCAACAGTTCGAAGACCATTGAAGAGCTCAAAGACAATATCCGAGCTAAAATTCATCATAGAGCATTATTTTTACCAATATCATTCTATCAGAATCAATTATAAAAACAACAGAATTTATATTACAATGGAGAGTGCAAATGAACATGAGTTATCATTACTGTGATGATTTTTATAGCACTCCATTGATACTATAACTACATACATACATACACCAAAGCCATTTTTAATAATACAAAATAAAACAACTATTTCACCAAATAAGAAAACCAAGAATTTAAAAGTTATTTTCTTGTGTGTAACCAATACACAATTCTGCCAATTTCATGTAGATACAGGGCGCGTTCCACAAGACGTTCACAACAGCCTTTTAACCTTTCCACTAGACGACCGCGAGCATTGCAGTCGCGCCGAAAACGTCATTAATGACGTCATAACATACGCTCACGCGAAGCTCACGACGCCCCATGTCCTAGAGATAGGTCGATGTGAGCATTGACAAAATTGGCGGGATTTTCAATAAAGATGGCGACCGTAAAAATGTCATTATTTGGTGCAGTAGAATATGTATATGAAATAACATATTGTATTTAATGGATCAATGAAATTTATTAATATATTTACATGAAATATGTTAATTAAGTTTTGATAATTTTAAATTCTATTTAAAAATGTTTGCAATCCTTAAATTCTGAGAGGAAAGTAATTTATTATCACTTAATGATAATTTAATATTTTTTATTAAACTGAAAAATAAATTTTATGATTTTTAATAAATAAAGTTAAATGAGAAAAATATATCATTTGTACACTTTTATAAAACATAGTTCAATAAATAATACAATTATCACCAAATATCCTACTGTTACCTCATAAGACATTCTTATTTTATTTGATTGCAAATTAATTAAATACTGCACTAAAATTAAATATAAAAATTGAATTATACATTTATCTTTCAATATACTTAAATCAATTTACATAATAATTATTACAATTCACTGTTAGAACATAACCTCTTAAAGTTTTTACTTTATTATTTCTAGATTGCCATTTGTATTATTTACCTGAACACTCACAACGCCCCATTATGCGTTCCACTTGGGTGTACGATTGTAACGCCCGCAAGTAAGTGGAACGGGAAAACTCGCGGTCGTGAGCGCGAGCGTTGTGAGTGTCTAGTGGAACGCAGTCACAGAGTGTGCGCTGTCTGTAGTAGATAGTGTCATAAACGAAGGAGACCGATTAAGAAATGAAATTCGCACAAAATTAATTTGTATTCAGATAGAGTTATTGAATGCATCAAGTTCCTAGTCATGTACTAAGATCATCAACATAATTTTTTACAAAAAAATGATATAAGTATTATATTAGTTATTTACCTATAATAATTTGCATTATGCCTATATAATGCAATAAGCAATATTTACTTGTTTCTAGACTTAACATTTTCTTAATACAAAGAAACTTTCCTAATACTTTTATAACTACTTGCAGTTTACCCAACTGATGTCTGCTACTCTGTGATAATTACTTAATTGTATATATAATTAGAATTGTAATTCTAAACTATACATATAGGTAGCCTAATGAAAAGCTCTGTTCGAAATGATCACTGACATTATCTAAATAACACAAGACTGAAATTAAACTCTTTGGATGTAATGAATAAGAATTCGAAATTTGAAAATTTAACGTAGTGTCTGTTTTCATTCCACTTATCTTTATAAATAGAATTAATTTACTCACTTAGCGGCCGACACCATCTTCATAGACTGGGTGATCTTCTGAATATTCTTTACGGACTTGAGACGAATGGAGATGGCTTTGAGTGTAGCCATGTTCCTGTTCTGCTGGTGATTGACGACCGCCACCGCTTGGGTGCATACACCCGGTGCGACACGACTCAACATTTTCACGGCTCTGAAATATAATGAATAAACAATTGAAAACAGTATTACGTTCAGTGCAGGTTAGGTTCAAAGTTATGTAAGAGGCACTAGATTGACATTGAAAACACCGACTTATAATGAACTGAATAAATATAATATCTTGCTGCAGGGAATGGTTTCGACTTTTTATGTATTATCTCAACAAATACTAACGTTTATGGGCGTTTCTAATTAAAATACACCAGCCGACGAAAAATGTCGCTGGCTGAAAACGATTCGTGTGGGATGCCAGGTAAAAAACTTAACAAATGTCATTTGTATGCCACATAAATCGATATGGATTTTGAATTAAAAAAATATTTTATTTTATATATATTTTGAATTAAAAATTAACAAAGGGTACTTAATAAAATCTCTTATGAGAAACCGATAAAATAAACTGAAGACATGTAATGAAAATATTCGGTTTTTTTTTAAACGTCAAGATATACTTTTCGTAACATATATAATTCGAAACAAGTCTGGTTTTGCTTTAGCAATAACTGCTTTATCGTCTATAACCTAAATTTACTGTTTTTTCTGTTTTGGAAAATTGTGTGAAATTTGGAAGGTCTTGAAATAATCAATGTTTCATTCTTTAATCTATGTATGTCTTCCGAATATCAGATATGGGAGATGAAGTCACCAAAGTTCAGCCATCTTTCTATATTTTAGTATACACCGACCGAATAGCTACAGTTATGAAACCATTTGATATTGTCGTGTTGAAAACGTGTTTTATAACGAAGTTGACCTAAGAATAAATTTACAATAGTTGTAATAAATGTTCGACAAAATTATCGCAGTACAAAAATAGTTTCTGAAGCTGTTAAGACCTTGTTTGGGCAATAGGGTAGTCAGTTCGAAAAAAAAAAAAAAATTCCTCCCTAATCCCTTACATCAAGAATATATGTAGATATCAATATCTAACAAAGCAGTAATAGTACTACCACATCGGTCCGAAACCAGGTAGAAGATGCCATGGAATACTGTTATTTTGAAACACAATTATAAGTACTAATGTTATATTAGGTATTCTAGGCGGTCTTAACTACGAATCCGTCACAAAATCATAACTAAATTAATAAAATTTTGTTGTACCCATAAATCATATTAAAATATAAAGGCATTATTACAGTTATATATAAAGGCATAATAACAGTTTTCAATTTGTGAAGTGGAAGTGGAAGGGTTTTATTTTTTCCCTTATTAAAACTGAATTAGTTCTGACAAAAGAAATTATCCGGCACGAAATACATATAGGAGCTACTGAGGCATATATGCTAGGTACACATATATATCTCGCTAACTTATATACGTATGAATATGTAGCTTAGCTTAAGTTAAGTCAGTTAGATCGCGAATTGCATAAACTAAGCAACAACCCAACCCGAGGTGGGCTGTGCACCTTTGAGCTAGTTGTCAAAATTAAATCGGCTGAGTGCCTTAAGCGCTTGCCTTAGTATTCCGGTGAAGCTGTTAAGGCCAATAGCGTAGACAGTTCGAAAAAAAAAAGTTTTCACTTTCGTATTATATATTTCGTATTATATATTCGTATTATATATCTCGTATTATTTTTTGGCTCATACAATTATACTCGCCTCCTTCCACCATCGTAGCCGGGTCTAGGGAAGGTGGATCGGGGGCCCATATTCCCATTGCACAGGTCCGGCGGACAGAGGAAACGGCCGGTGTGTACACGGTTGTCTCCTGACAAGGACGGGGCTCAGCGGTGGCGAATTTCTGATGCGGCCGGGCCAACCGCTGGAGCGGCACGTTGAAGTCTGTAGAGATCTCGGGCCGCCCCAACTATAGCGGCGCATGTACACCGTGGGATTTTAGTCCGTGCGAGTCGAACATAACCCACTCTCTGGACCGCGCCGGTATCCATATAGGATTTCCACACGATAAAAAAAAAGAATATATGTACGTTAAAGTCCGAGTCATCGTTTTTGGCCGCTCTGGATATATCTTTAAGTTTGGTCTTGCGCATAGTACAGTCAAGAGGTTAATCCAAAACAAATTCAGAATATTCTTATAGGAATTTAACTTTTATTAATCTTTAACTTATCTCGATATTATACATACAGTATATCGGGTTTAATGAATTAGGATTCAAGTAGATATTTGTCTATTACATTAAGTAATATGGTTACTTTAATTGAATGATCTCCTTTATGCAGTAATTATATCTATCTGTGGGCTATATCTAGTAGCATATATTGTGCAGATATCATGCGTGTTACAATACCATTATTGTGAATAAAATACATACATAAGAAATAAATAATTTGAAATTAAAATAAAATAAACGACGCTTTTCATAGAAACATCATTTTTCGAAGTGGATGTAATAATGACTTGTAATAATGACTAATATACAAGAAAAAGAAAACAACGAAAATAGCAATAACATATAGTTAACAACAACAAAACTATTGTGAATACGACTGTACTGCAACTAGTAATGACAGGACACATGTGTCAACGTTGGTGAAATAGGGGGCGAGGTACGCGCGAGGACGAGCTTGCTCTCTTTTTACCTAACTACGTCCTTCTGATACCTAAATTCGTGTTCTGCGCATCTACTTCAGAGCGGTTAAAATGTTTGACGCGGACTATAAAATATCGATGTTTTTTTATCAATAGCGATGTACAAATATCATACATCCCTAGTATCGACGATATTTTTGATAGATGTGTCAATGGCTAATTTTTGTCACAATTACAACAAATAGGTGTAGGTATAAATTAATAAATTGTAATATCATTTTTATTCAGTATGCCTGCACCAGATGACACGACGATGAATACGATTCAAAATGAATCGAATATTCAAGAACCATCGTCTCGGGAACTGACTCAAACGGATCGTATAAACAAGAAGTTGTTGACATCGCTGTTCAACAGAATGGACGAGGGTGGAGACACTTTATTATCAAAAATGCTGGAGCCGGACAACAACATCGAAGATGACGATGAATGGAAGGATTAATCTGTGAGAGTATTAAAAATAACTAATTATAGGAATATTATATAAACTGTGTATATAAATCTTGTATTATTATATCTTGGACAGTATACAATTCGAAATTGTTTTATTATTTTTATGGAAATACGAGAAGTAATCATTGATCGTTACAATAAGATACATTGGTCTTTTATTTATTTGGCATTACTCGATCGTAATAATCGTATCTTGTGTGGGTGAAGTGTTAGAAGCTTGTGAGCGCGTGCTCGCGCTTTTGTTTTGATATTAATATGATTCGCAATTTGATACAAAAGATGGGGCTGCATTAGAAATTCGCATCCTGAAATAAGGGACTGAGAGGGGCGGGGAAGGGGGCTGACTACCCCTCTGTACTACTCCCCCGCCACAGAAAGTTACTGAGATATTCATGATCAAAGTTTTGAGAGTATGTCCCCCTCTGAACAATCATTGGTAATTTTGTATAACAACTTGGTGATTTTTAAGTTAAAATTCAACAGTTTGTAAAATACTATATCTATATATAAGTAGATCAAGAAATGATTGCTGGAAAAATGTAAATTTTGTGGAAAACATAAATTTTATGTATTTAAAACAGTACTAAAAATTATAGTAATTTTGGATTAAAAAAAGTTGAGCTCTCTACTAAAAAAATAATAACTTGTATAAAACTATGTATATTTATGCATTAAGGAATAAATTATTGATGGAAAAGCATAAATCTTGAAAACATAAAAAAAAAATATTTACAATAAACTTTCTATCCTCATTTTTCACCCAAATATTATATCACATTTAAGCTGATAGTGGTTAAAAAATAATCTAAAACAACAAGGAACTTGACATGTGTTCGCAATACTAACCTTATTAACCTAACATGACTCTGTCGTATTTGCCCCAACTAGTTTGTTCGCTCGCCTGTGTTGTGTATGGAGAGGCTTTATGATTTTTTTCTCAAATTATAGTACACAATAATTGTTAAAAAAATGAAAATATAAAACAACAATAAATATGTGTATAATAACAAAATTATAGTATTATTAACATTAAATTTGTGTGTCTGAAGGAAAAATCACATTCTGTTGAAAGTAACTTCAAACACATATAAAAAAAAATTATGCAACACCGCGGGGCGAGGGTGGTGTCTTTTGAAAGGGGTAACCATCTCCTTTAAAAAACAACCCCTAATTTGTGATGCGAATTTCTAATGCCAACCTGGATGGACAGTACCTGCAATAAACTTTAAATTCTTTCTGAGTTATGTTATAAAGTGATAGGGTTACTGTGATCAATTAACATCAAGTATATTGCAAACCTTGTTGCTACTACATAACATTTAAAAAGAAAACAGTAAAAGAGTAAATTTATCAGATAATGCGATTAAATGTACTTTTAAAATCTTTACAATAACATAAATATTGACTAAATAAATTATTATGCCAATACATATTTTCACAATATTATAAAACATCAAGAACCCTTGGATGTTCATTCACTGCCTTACTAATCCAGGTATTTTTTTTTTAAAAGCTGATCTGGCGGGCTTAAAGTTGTTCCATATGTATGCAGAAGGTATCTAGGCTGAAATACTATAAAAATACATGAAAAAAGTAATTAATTGTGTTACCATTAATACTCCTTATAACTTTTACATTTGCCACATGTACAAAATGGTGTCCTAGTGTTTTTAGGCAAATATGTTTGTCTATTCGTATTCAATAATAAAAGTGGAATAGTATTTCGAAAGTTTTATATTTGGAAACAGGCATTCTGTAAAATCAATGATCAATTTGTTTAATTCCCTCTATTTAATAAATAAAGCCTCTTTAACTAGTTTTATTCCATTCTGTTGTCTATACAGTGATTACAAAACTGTCTATAACAAGAAAAAAAATATGCTTCAAAATTAGAAAAATGTTTATTATTATTATTAAAGGCCATAATAACATAGTATATCTGATATTATTAAGTTATCCTAGCCACACTCACCCATAGATTATAACATATAAAGCGTTATGTTAAATCTGTGTCCATACTTGGATGAAATATTTTATGGTGCTCTTATCGTCTCTAATTTGAGCCATGCGCGGCTCCTCTATAGCCGGTCTACTACAATTGACTGAGTTTTATTAATAAAGTTACCTTAAAGGAGCAAAATATAACATCTCTCAGGTCAAAACTCAACTAGCCCCTTTCGTTGACTGTTCCTATAAATTTTATCATGTATTTCTCTTTTGAATCACTTTTTTTAACTATATAAATTTATTAAGTGCATTTAGCAAACAAAAATGTACAGATTCTGAGATGCTATAAAAATCTGGAAAGTTCTAACATGCCTTTTTTTTCTCTTGAACTATGCTATTGGCCTAGCGAGGCCTTAACAGCTTCACCGGACTACTAAGGCGAGCGATTAAGGCACTCGGCCGATTTTATGGCAACTAGCTCAAGAGTGCACGTCACATCTTGGCTTGGCTGTTGCCTGATGCATGTAATTCGCAACCTATCTTAACTAACCTGAGTTAAGCAGGTTAAGCTACATATTCATACATATACGAGTTATTGAAACATATATGTGTACCAAGCATACATATCTCAATAACTCTTATGCGTATTTTGTATTCTACTAACATGGCTGCTATTTTGTCAGAGCACTCAAACTCATCAGTAATAGTTTCTAACAATAGTGATCGACTTCTAAAGGGAAAAATAAAACAACAAGAAAAACAGTAACTTGAATAATATTTTTATTATTTACTACGCGAGTTACAATGAGGAATGTTATATTTACATAGTTTTTGCATTTCATTTAACGACCAATATATAATATATATTTGTTTATCTTATTATTTTTGTAACATTTATACAATCTGAACGCACTACACACCATTACTAGCGTAAAATGGAACGGCGTAATACTGTAGTTGTTGCGTTTATATTCCAAAAATTTACGTAGCCTTACATTTATTTTCAATAATACACAATTAAACACATTAACAACAAACTGCACAGGTTTGTATAATACAAAAAAAAAACTGATTTCTTTATTATTTCAATATGTCAACAAGAAAATATCTATTACAAAATATTGTAATAGATTGTATAGCACTGATACAATAATTAGCGTCGAAACTTAAGGTTTCTTTTTTAATTCATAATATAATATAAATAATTGTACAATTTTCATTTTTCTGCAAACTATTATTTGACCGGACTCTAGTCTGGTCGTTCACTCAAGCCGGCTTGAACTTGTAATACCTGGAAATGAATAAAAACAATGGGTTTGTTGTATATTTCTAGTTATTACTTGATTATCTCTCAAGTTAAAGTGTATTCTGATAATTTATCTTACTAATTAATTTTTACTTGGTAAATATATGGGTAAACTAGTGCAAGAGTGGAGAAAAAATATTCTAGCTTTCTTATATATGCAGTGTTCCTAACTCGAAATATATTATTAGTGGATGACGGACGTTGTCATGCCCTGATAAATGGAAAAAAACTTTGACAAATTATATACCTAAATGTTCCTTATTTACTGGTCAAAACCACATGAAAATCCCTTGAGTTGTAGTTTTTGAGTTTACCGTAAATAGACAAACGTGGCAGATGTCTTTGTTTTACAATATGTAATCATAAATGTTATATATAATAATACAAAAAAAAAGAAAAATACATAATAATGGTAGGTGGTAGAGCCACGCTGAAACTATGACTAGTGTGAGCATGAATGTGTCGGCTCGCCCGGGGTACTACCACCCGACCCACAGAAACACTCACATCAAGTAACAGTGCCGGATACCCACTTCTCCTGCCTTCCCCCTTCTCCATAGGACGCAACCTCCCCTGGTGTTGCTAATGTCTATGGACGGTGGTGATCACTTAATATTAGGTGACTCACTTGCTCGTTTGCCTCATATGTTATAAAAAAAATATTTTGAGACGTATAACCTTTAGATTATAAATGTCGATAATGGTTACAAATCGTTACATATTATAAAACAAAGTTCTCTGGCACGTGTGTCTGTCCGTCTGTTCGCGATAAACGCAAAAACTACTCAATGGATTTACATGCGGTCAATGTTTTTTTATTATCAGGGCGGAACAACGTCCGCCGGGCCCGCTAGCAAATAATAAATTATGCTATAGTATTACAGCATTATATTATAATAGTAGCTATGAACTATTTCAATTATCCTGCTGTTAGGCTATTTGCTGTTTTGTGTGTATGTTATTACAATTTATAATGAAATGAATATTTGTTGTATTTATCATGACTTCAGAGTATCAGAAATGCAAAATGCTATCCTTTTTTTTGCAAATTATTGTATATTCTATAAATCTTGCTTGATCATATATTGCAATAGCACAAGTTCATTGTCAATGATAATAATCAATTGCGTAGGAATGATACGTTATATAATTAATTATTCCAGTGATTATCAATTTTATTAATCACCTTGTGATTGTTTTGCAAACACTTTCCACTATAAAAGCATTTTTATCGCACTCTACAGTTAACCAAGTCTAAATTAGCCTTAAATTCTAGGTTAAGTGGCCACGTCTTAACTCAAAATCAAATATTGTGATCCAATATTAATTTATAACCTCACTGTACTGCCTTGTTATGACCAAAAAAATACAAGCACCAAATATCAGCTGCACTGGTTGCTTGGTGACAGATTTTTAATTTAAGGGTGGGAGCTGATAATGATGTGGTGTCATGATTTATCCTTCACGTTTCGTATCAATTATAATCCTTATAAGCTCCTATATAACCACATACGCTATATCACGCTCAGGTGATATTTAACACTTTCGGTCCATGTGACTCGTGATATATTTTAAAAATGTAGTGATATAGTTTATCACAGTCGTGATATATTTTATAACTGTCGGATATAGTTTACCACAATAGTTATATATTTTATCACTGTAGTGACGTATATTAAAATGTCGTGATATACTTTATCACAGTTGTTATGAACTTTATAACTGTCGTGAAGGGCGTTTTTAATCTTGGAATTTTATCTAGTGGACTTTATATTTTAATCATAATCTTAAAGTGATATTTGGTAATATTGGAGGTGTTTTACGTAATATAGTTTGGTTATTGTGCACAAGTGATGTGGATCGGAAATAATACCACGGAGCATGGATTCTGTCTACACTGTCCACTAAAACTCCCTTGAAAATTCTAACAAGACTGCCACCACCTTGTTAGTTAAATGAAATTATCGCAAGAAACTTGTAATATAATTACTTACTCGGCAATGGCAGTAATAATCATACTAGCATATTTGTTGACAAAAATTTAATAAAAAACCTGTCGTGATATTATTTTATCACGGTTGTTATATTATATATTTTATCATAAGTTATATAGATAGTGTCACGTGAAATATTCGAGGCTTACCTAAGATATAATACACAAAGTTGTTTGCGGTTGCACCGTTGAACGGCTTAAGCGGACTTCTCGATCATATCGATGTTAATTTTGTACGACACGTACGGGAAATACTCCGCCTGGCCGAAACCGAGGCCGGCCAACTCTGCGGTCTGCAAACGAAAATAATACACGACATATATTAACATTAAATTAAATTCATAGGAATAATATTATATATAATATACAGATTAGAGATGCGCTTCGAGGTATATAGATTTTTTATGTAACGATTCCTGCAATGCCGAAACTTTTTTGAAGAAGAAAATGTTGTGTTGTTATCTACATTAAAAAAATATATATATTCGATATAATAATAGAGATTGACTTAGATTGATTACATTCGGTTTCAAAATAGTCTATAAATAACCCCAACTCTATGAACACAGCAGTAACAATCTTGTAACATAGCATTGTGCGAGCTCAAATGAAAATAATCATTTTAAAATAATTTCCTAATTTTTATTTAAATACAACTATTACATGTAATATTTTTATATAACAGTCATTAATTATATTTTACGAATATCTAAGTAATTTTAACGCGTATGGTTGATTGCATATCGCCATGACAAAAGAAGCATCATGAAATATCGATAATGTCAAAATGATATATTATATTAGTGATTTATTAAGTAAGTATTATAACAATATATTTTGATGAAACAAATGGCACGATAACGCACACATACGTAAACTGTTTTAGATAAAATGTAGAAGTAAAGGAGTAATAGGTTAGCATGGTATGGGCATGTTATGAGGAGAGATGAAGACCATGTAACTAGAAAAGCTTTGAGTATGACGGTCGATGGATATAAGAGTAGAGGAAGACCGAAAAAAGGATGGATGGATTGTGTGAAAAATGATATGTGTGTAAAAGGTGTGTTGACTGAGATGACATCTGATAGGCGAGCGTGGAAAAGGAAAACATGTTGTGCCGACCCTACTTAGGTGGGATAAGGGTAAGAAGATGATGATGGTTGATGAGGTGTTTGAACATGCTATCAACGAAACTATCATCGCTTTATGTGATATATATGTGTATGTGTTTGAGTGTGTGTGTCTGTGCATGGGCGTGTTTTGTGCGAGTGTGCGTGCGCGCGCATGAGTGTGTATCTAAGAGTGCGTGCGTGTGTGTGTGTATATAAGAGTGCGTGCGTGTGTGTATATATGTGTATCCGTGCGTGTGTGTTTGTGTGTGTGCGTGTGTGTTCGTGTGCGTGTGTGTTCGTGTGCGTGCGTGTTCGTGTGCGTGCGTGCGTGTACTAACGTCCTGCGCGGTGGAGCCGTGGTGCTGCGCGGAGTGGTCGAGGTGCGCGTAGAGCTGCTGCAGCACGTCGCGCAGCTTCTTCATGCTCTTGCGGGAGGGCACCATCACGACGGCTTGGAAGTTCACCGGCAGACCGTATCTGTACAACACATCATAACTTCAACTACAATCTCTCCCCGGACATAAAACTTCCCGTGAGTTGGAACTTCCTCGAATGGTAAACAGTGTGCCGGACATAAGTATTTGAAAAAATAAGAATTCGTGATTGCACTACAAAATATTGATTGTTATAGAAATACATTTAATAATAGATAAAATAAAATATCAAAATTGATCGCATATGCTGTGTGTATTTATTAAATGTTTCATATTTTTTCATGTTATATTAATGAATTAATTTACAATTTTGATATTTTATTTTATCTATTATTAAATGTATTTCTATAACAATCAATATTTGCGTTACCAATTTTATTGTCTCATAAACAATACTATTGAGAATTAGATCTTCGAACAAATAGACAGTACGTGGTGACATCTTTGGCCGGGAAAGTAGCCGTCACATTTAAAAAACACACAAAAATAATCCCCGAAAAAGCTATTTAACGGCCGGATTATCTTACTATAGCTAAATACATGTTGAATAAGTTATATTTTAAGCTTTAAACTAACAAATAATATCAAATTTTGAACAAAATTACCGATTTTAAACCTGTGGTACAAATGTTTGGTCAAGGCTCGCCAACCACACACAAACACGCACAATAACGGGAAAACGTACTTTATTCATTACGTGTTAAGGTTGAATTCACACTAAATGTTGTTTATGTTGTCTTTTCATTTGTAAGTGACGGGAGTAATTTATTGCTCTGCTCGTTTTATCGTAAGTATTAGATAATATTTTGAACATTTGTGACCTTATTACTAGGTGTCATGGTTGTAATTAGGTTGA
>MU161321.1:14572-46551 GCA_015888305.1 Antheraea pernyi | reverse complement strand
ATTTGTAAATACTATGTTTTTTATTGTTATTTAGCGTTATGCGATAATCTTACCTTATGCGAGTCCCGATACATTTTTTTTTATCTCCTCTCCTGTCTTTCCTCTCGATTTAGTAGTGCCGTAGTTGCTGCGCGATGCATTTAGCTTATAGGTGTGTTAATAGATATACAATAAACACAGACGGTACAAGTCTTATTTAAGTTCTTGGAGGGGGGTCTTACTACTGTTAAATTATATCGTGGTTTCCACGTGTTTCTTAAGAGCTACCAGCGTCTAGAAGAACTATCGTTATTTTAATTATGAATTTAATGCTAGCATTAATGAGAATTTGAGGTTTTGTGACATTTTACGAATTTGTACTAAGATACATTTATAACTCATTTCATACGGCCCCTACCAGTAGTTCAGCGAAGTTACGTGACAACCTTGACTCCAACAATTAGTGCCGCTGCGTACTCCTCATTTGGTTCTGTTATTTTGGGTTATTCTAACGAATATTTTTCGCTGCAATCAATTTATTAGAGGCATGACAATGACAATGTAAGTCAGTGACCTTATGAGGGCGCTACATAGCACCTTTAAGATTCTATGAAGAAGTTATACAAATTCTAGCGACTTTACTAGAACACGGCCTCTGGGGCTACAGCTAAACCCACAAAATATAAGGTTTGATCTCACAGGCGTAACACACTACACGTGCATAGCTTCTTGGTATTTCAATTTCTGTATATAATGTAATTTTTACTTGGTAATTTTCTCCCAAGTTAATTCCTTTCTATTTTGAGGTTACTATTAATAAACTGTCCAACATATTAAAAAGAGGTTTGTGAGTATGGGTGGAACCAGACGTAAAAATTAGGCACTGAACAGATTTTGATAAAGAGGTAGCGTGCTGGCCATTAAAAAGTGTCTATAATAAACTTTGGTTGCGTATCTAATGTTTTAATTTATCATACATACTATATCGAACACACTCCAAAATTGGTGACTCCGACGATATTTACATTAATATAGTTTATAATATCAGAATAATACTATTATGCTATAATTTATAAAGGTGCTACTGACTGATGACAAAGTGGCAAGCAAAATGAAAAAGTCCCAGTGATTCGAGAACTTTCTCATTGAGTCTCGTGCGTTGCGTATTGATTTGATTTCCTTTTTTTTATAGGATTGATATAAACCAATTCTATGCAACTTGTTTTTTTTAATTGATTTTACGATTTTATCATACATCTATACATATAATAAGAATGTAAATCTAAAATGTCTGTACGTTTCTTGATTTTCGTGAAAAAAATTGATACCGGTGTCGAGGAATAAGTAATATAATACATAATGTCTGTCTGTCTTTCTGTTTGTACGAACACGCATCACTGTTAAAGTACTGGGTTCACAATAAGCCCTCAGTAAGAAAATCGTAAGGCATATCCTCGAGATTTTTTTCTTTTTTTTTCTCGTACTGACTACGCTATTGTCCTTGCAAGGTCTTAACAGCTTCACCGGACTACCGCATATTCTCGGGAGTGACTTAGTGTTTGTTCCATTACAATCGCTCCACTGTATCAAAAGTTATTGTAGTTTTAATGACGACGCGGCGTAAGTACGAGACTTGATACATATATGACTTAACTTACTTGACTGACTTTATTAATCACTTTTTCACATAAGCTTCCACGCAGACGAAGTCGCGGGCACAGCTACTATTAAGATATAAAATTATTACATTCATTGATAATACTAACTTTTTAAGAATTTGCATACTAACAATAAAAACATTTTATATAAATATAACAGCCTCTGAAGTGATCTTTAGCATAATTATTTTTTTAGGAACAAAAATATAATTTCAACCGTAAAAACTTATGAATAAAATAGTTAAAATTTAAACATATATTAAATACAATTTCCGAAATTTAAATAGTTGATGTACACACACATGTATTAGAGACTACACTCGGACAAAATTAACTTTAAAAAGTTACAAATTATATTTCTATTCTATTACTAATACTGTATTGAAATACTTTGCTGCCGATTTTTATACTAACATTTTCTTTGCACGAAAGTATAAAATGTAGTAAAATTATCTCTATACTTGATATTTCGACGCCCAATTTTTAGGATACCAATTATACCTTTTAAACCTTGACTGATTTTCGTTTGTATAAACTACTTGATAGTATAAACTGTTAAGGAAATAAGCTCTCTTAAAACTTACACCATTTGTTATATGGTATGATAGTACAATTTGAAAAAGAAATGAAACAAATTAAAAAAAGTAAGTACTTATATATTAATTACATAATTTATTTTTCTAATGGTGCATAGTTAAGTAATTTCTCAATCAAATCCACGTGCCCGAGGAGCATACGTCTGCAACAGTATCTCTTCAAGCCCAGTGCGTCCAGAGCATCTCTGAAAGAATAATACCAAGTATGAATATTTATCCTATGATTGAAATTGTAACTTAAAACACTTTATTTAAAACTAGCGGGCCCGACGGACGTTGTCTCGCCCTGGTCATAAAAAAAACCTTAACTAATAATTTTATACCTAAACCTTCCTTATGAATCACTTTACCTACTGGCGAAAACCGCATGAAAATCGGTTTAGTAGTTTTTGAGTTTATCGCGAATAGATACAGTCGTGGCGGAGGGTTTTGTTTTATAATATGTGTTCACACGTAATATTATATTTATTTGTTTTGAGAGTATTCATAGAAAATTTGATAAATAAAGAATATTATTTAAAAAAAGTCTGGCGAAACTTAAATGGCCATGTTATGAATTAAACATACAATTTTATCAAAACTATTTGTAACAAACTACAAAACTGTTATATTTTCGTTAATAAATTACAACATACAATTGCTATATAAATATATATTAATACTAGCTGACGGTGTAGACGTTATCCTGCCTTGACAAAAAAAAAATCTAAAATTCAACCGCAGCGCCACCTACTGGTTCCAATTGTGAATCTAAACCATTCTAGGACCCACTGGAATACGCACACAAAATTTCATCAAAATCGGTCCAACCGTTTAGGAGGAGTTCAGTGACATACACAAATACAGAAGAAATTCATATGTAAAAATATTGTGAACAACAATAATATAATTCTATTATGTTGGAATGTACGTGTCTTAAAACGAGATACGTAGTTCCATAAACATTTTATGAACAATTCTCATAAATGTTTTTCTAATTTGTAAAGTCCATTTTTTAAATTTACTATGAATCGTTAGTAAATACAAAGTCTCGTAAAACAAAACCCATCGTAAAATATAATGGTTACTAATCTCAAAAAGTAATTATTACATACAGCCTTTGTAGAAAAACTGCATTTTATAACAAATACACGTGACCGATGTTGTTTTTCAACAATGTCGTTTATAATAAAATCTATACTAATAATAGCTGACTAGCGCAACTTCGTCTGCACCAAATAGGTTATTACCGGTTGCAATTTTATTTCCAAACGCTAAAAATCTTAAAAAACCTAAAACCGATTGTAGCGTAACTTATCGAGTCCAATTGTGACTCGAAACTATACTATATATATATTGGCAAGAAATGTCTTCCCGATATCCACTGGGTTGCACCTTTGACCCTTATCTCCACGCCCCATTTATTAATAATAATAAATGATTATAATGTAAGTTTTCCGTATGAATATTCATGTTTTTTTTTTTATGTCATAGGTGGCAAACGAACAGGTGGGTCACCTGCTGTTAAGTGATCACCACCATCCATGCACACTAACAACCCCAGAGGAGTCGTAAGTGCGTTGCCATCTTTCGGAGGGAAGGGTTAGGGGAGGGAAAAGGAGAGGAGAGGAGAGGGGAGGGGAGATGGGTCTCCGGCGCTCTCACTAACAGAACGAAAACCAACAATGCAAGCACTGTAACTTCACATCGGTTTTCTGCGAGAGGGTGGTACTACCCCGGGCGAGCCGACCCACTCTTGCTGAAATCATTAGTAGCTTCAGCGTAGCTCTACCACCTACAATAAACTATATCAAGTATTCCAGCAAATTCTTATGATTTTTTCCTAATCATCAGGACTCTAAGATATGAGATATTTATTTATAAAATTTTGACTTTAGGTCAATTTTTGGAAACTCAACCTCACCATTACAATACATAAGATAAAACATGAAAGAATGTGTTTTGTGAAGCATTAACTATTGCTTATTCTTAACCAGAAGCCAGACATGATGTAAATGGTTTTTTTTATAATGCCTTATATTTAAACAAAAAAAAAAACAAATCTTTAGTCATAAAAACTATTATTAAAAACTGTTTTTGTTTTACTAAAAGGCCAAAGTTTAATTCAAGGTTACAAATATTTTAAAAACAGTGTCGAAGTTACTCAAATTTCGATTTAAAATTTTCACTTCCGGTTTACTATATGTAAAAAAAAAACCGAATTTAGAATTCAACAAAAAAATTAAAATCTTCAACTTTTTAACTATAAGAAACAATATTTTTAGTTTTTTTTACAAATTAATTGATACAGATAATAAGCATTCAAAAAGTGATGACGTCATTCTTAGTCAATTTTTAAAAGCTCATTGCTCTATAATAATGCATCATACGAAAAAAAAATTGTGTGTACACATCCACATCTACTAGAAGTATAACTGACCAGAGTATAAACAAAATTCACTACCTCATTTTTTTTTTGGTTGTCCGCTTGATGTGAAATGCCCCATTGGCAGGATTAGAACAATCCATGACTAAGTAGGTATCTAACTATGATAATAAACATTCTGTTGCATTTCTTTGAACTCAGTTTTATATATTTATGTTGTTGTCAATAATTTAAATATGTTTGGATGCTAGATATTACACAACCAATATTCAATATTCTTTATTAGCCTTCGTTCAACAAGAGTATGAAGCATTATATCAGTCTTTTAATGAGAATGTCTCTGATTATTACAGAAGGCTTTCCTGATCAGTATTTTCTTTAATATTATATGGGGTAAACGAACAGACGGGTCTCCTGATGGTAAATGATAACCGCCGTCCACTCAAACTAGCAACACCAGGGGAGTGCCAAGTGTGTTGTTGGCCTAAATATGTATTTATATATTTATACATATAATATATACGGCCTACATGTTGCATATATTATGATTGCATGACTTTCAATGCAATAAGTATTTATATGTATAATAAATTTTACATTTTATCAGATAAAATTGTATGTTCAGCAGTAATGGTCACCGAAACTGGCAAAACATTTTCAAAATGTGAGGTTATAGCTAACAAGAACAGTACTTAGAAAACACTTAAACACCATACTGTAATTTAATCACAAAATCTCCATTTAGCAAAGATCCTGATCATTATAGAACCATGACCATCAATGTTGATTTAATATAAAATTAATAGATACTAAAATTGTGTGGATATTACTGTTAATATAATTTCTTGCAAGCTCATCTCAATTAGAGAACAGCTAAATGCCCAATGTGTAAAAAGTTCTGTCAAATTTTAGATTATAGTAAGTAACCTCCTTGTAAATAACCTTTTTTATTGAAGCCACTTTAGTAAAACACGAGATGATTATTCATTTACTTACCCTTCAGTGTATTCTGCCTGTAGTAGACCAAGATATGCTTCCCATTTATTTCCGATTACCTTCCCACATGTGAAGCATCTAACTGGTATTATCATTTTCGCTTATATCAAAAACAAACAACATCAAATTATAGAACAAGTATACTCTAAAAACGATTTATCTACAAGAAAAACATTAATGGTAATGTATGTATTATTTCTTTTGTATGTGTTTTATGTATTCTTATTTCTCTTTAGATTATAACTGTAAAAATTTCTAATAAAATAACACAAAACTACACAATTTTTCACCGAACTATATTTTATTTTTAGCCACAGATGTCTACCTCTACAGTAGGCATGCTTGATATACATCGATGCATCGAATACATCGATATATACCATTCGATGTATCAAATCATATCGATGCATCGTTTACAGACGATGTTTTACGATGTATCGATGTATTTAATTCAATATATCGAATAAATAACTCCATAAAATATTTGTAGCTCAGTTCACAGTTTATTATTAAAAAATTCAATAATAATATATGTTCGGCTGGAAACACAACAAATTTGATTGGACACATTAAGTACGTCCACACAAAGGTTCAGGTTTAGTTCAGATTAGCCTCGCGAATCATTAAAGACTAAGTTTCAGGAATTCGGTATCTTAACTCTGCCCTCCCAATATATTCTTGATAATTTAATGTATGTCCGCAAAAACTTAGATATGCTGGTACTAGTAAAAGACCAGCATAATTTAAATACTAGAAACAGCAACAAATTGGTAATTCCATGCTTCAGGCTCACTAAGTCCAAACATAGTTTTTTAGGTAATAGTGTTAGGTTTTATAACAAAGTCCCAAAACATATTACCGATTTGCCTGATAGTGAGTTCAGTGTATTCTGCCTGCAGTAGACCAAGATATGCTTCCCATTTATTTCCGATTACCTTCCCGCATGTGAAGCATCTAACTGGTATTATCATTTTCGCTTATATCCAAAACAACATCAAATTATTGAACAAGTACTCTACGATTTATCTACAAGAAAAACATTAATGGTACTGTATGTATTATTTCTTTTGTATGTGTTTTATGTATTCTTATTTCTCCTTAGACTATAACTGTATAAATTTCTAATAAAATAACACAATTTTTCACCGAACTATAGTTTATCTTTACCCACAGATGTCTACGGTACTAAAATCCACAGACTAGATAACTGAACTCAAGGTTATTTTATTTATTAAGGTGCTATTGGATGTCAGTCTTTTAAACACAAATATGTGGTTACTATTTCGAAACGATTTAATGCTATATACAATTATATAAAAACTGCTATTACTTATACTAAGCAAGCAGCTATTACTGGTACTCTATAATTATAACTGTATTAATCTTGTTTACTTGTTACAGATTAAAAAGTCTGAAAATGATGGTCAGCATGGAACAACATATAAACAGTGATGACAGTCAAATGGTAAGTTAAAGAATTTAAAAACTGATATTTATTGGAGAAAGAAATGTTATATCGTAATTTTTTTAAACTATGATATATACTAACTTTACTCCCAACCCTGTGTAAATTTTTATGATAGTTATTATCGTCTCGTAATACCTTTGGATTTATAAAAAATTGAATTATATTATAATAACTATAAAAGTATTATTGATATTTCTATAATACAATATTATCTATTAATTTCAAATATAAAACATATATTTATATAAACGTTTATATACTCGACTTGAAATTATTGTCCTTCTTATTATTAATTCGCGTCCACATGTATAGACAAAAATCTAATTGTCACATTCAAGATCAAGGGTTTTCATAATAGATACTTATCATTAAGTTTGATCATTATTTTCGTGCTTATAAATTGAAATTTGTATTTCCTAATAATGATGAATATAATGAATCATATTTGTGTCTGAAAATTAAAGCGACCAAATAGTAAAGGATAATTTTTTATGTATAAATGATTTTATAAATGATGATTGATGAAATGATTACTTTATAAATGATGTATCGTCTATTCGTGTCTGCCAATAATGCTTCCAACTGCATTGATATGGTTCTCTTTGCAGACGACTGTTCCATTATTTTAAGTGTAAAGAATAAGTTCCGAGGTTAGATCAAAATAATATTGTATCAATCAAGATAAATTTTCTTGTCGGTTCTTCTCGAAGACTGGGTTGTTTTCCGAACCAGTGTTAGTTTTAATGTTCACGAGCACCTTGCTATCGCCTAAACTGAATAAAATAATTTTGATTTTTTGGTAAATATCACTAAATGAATATTCATCTGTATAAATATATATATATATGTCATGATTATCAGACATGATAATTATTAATTATTACGTTTCGTCTTTGTTTACTATATATATTACATACACTTTCTTTATAGATATGTAAAACTGCATGGAACATTTTTACATTAAAGCATATAAGTCATAAACATTATAGTTTTACCAGATATGCTAGCCATAGCTATACATCCCGTCGAATAAAATGTATAAGTAGTTTACGTGTATATAGTTAGTTTTAACATATTTTTAGTTCTAATATGTTGAATAGGTTAAGCTTAGTTTGATTATTTATATTTTTTGTTAAGCCAAAGTTTACGGATATAGGATAAAGAACATATAAAGAAAACAGTGATATTTTTTTTTAAACATAATTATTATATTAGTACTGTCAAATTTTGAGAGAAACTTAATGCTTGATATATTATGCGAATCGATATGTTATATCGATTTGATTGAGATCAAGTCAACATGCATCATATATGTCTCTAGAGTTATATCTTCACACTTGTCAAATGTTGTATTTGTCACTTGTCAATGCTTATGTCAAAAGAACAGCTGAAACCTTTATTTATGATTCATATAAATATTACATTATAATAGTATTATACGTAGTATCCTCTTAGTAGTCTGTGATAGTATTCTTATGATTCATATAGTGCACTGTACGTGATTATTATGATATGTAGTAATGTTAGAGGATTATGCGTTGTGATAAACGTAATCCAATACATAGGAAAACATATTGTTTGTAATAATTTGTGAATAAGTGCACACAAAAATATTCTTGCGTATTTTTCGGAATAGTTAAATTTACATTATTAACGCATAAACAATATTTCAAACTTATGATCCAGATGTGAATATATTGTATTTCTTTGCATATCATATGGTTATGCGATTATTATGTATGAAACAGGAAAACTTTTTTTACAATATTTTAATTACTTGAAATTGGTGTATTCTTCAAGGTACCTGTTTACTTTTATTGTCTTGTGTTTTAAATAGGTCCTTGTAATAATGTTAATATTGTATAAGTACATCTATAGAGCTAACTTTGCCAAAAATGAATTTTATTGCTATGGTTTTATTTATTAAAGAATTACTTCCTGATTATATGAGTAATAAATTTCCACTGTATATTTTTTCTCCTTTCGCACAAGATATACAATAATCAAGTGTTTCATGGAAATGTCAATACAATAAAATACAAATTTTATAATAACTATCTACAATGATGGACTCGGAAGATGATAATCAACCTTTAATCCAATATGAGGATGGTAGCAGCAGGGATATATTTCTCGAGTTAACTGCCCAAATTATAAATACAGATCCTGAGTTCGAACAGGTGAGTCTTTAAGTTAAATAAAACAAATATGAGGCTTTATGATACAACAATAGCCTTACTGGTAGTAGATAGTCTTCATTTGTAAGTTTATTATTTTTTATCTATTACTGAGATGATTCATGTACATAATTTAATTATTTATTAATTTAATATCATCTATAGATATAATAAAATTTAAAACTAACATATCTGTAGTTATTAGATATTTGTGAAAAAAATTGTTGCAGGTGTCTAGGAACAGGTAATAAAATACATTTCAATCATTTTTATATATGTCTGTCTGTTTTTTTGAACACGCATCACTGCTAAAGTACTGTTTTTATGATAAAACCTCACCAAGAAAATCATAAAGCATTTACTTGAGTAACATTTAATCTTGGTTTCGTTAAAATCTGTTAACTCTATTAACGATTATTGTAATTTTAATGACGACTGGACTTAACTATGAGAGAAAAGTGATTTTTGACATATTTTCTAACCTTGGAAACTATTCCCTATACCTATATCTTAACTATATAAAATATTATTCTATATGAGTCTTAATTCTCAAAACTGTTGTCCACAAATAAGGATAATTTACCTTAATACAAAATAAACCCTATTTAAAAAAAGCAGATGATTTAAAATAATTTATCATTATTATATTTAATGTGCAAGTATCAAAGTTTTAAAACGTGACATATTCATTTCCTGTGGAATATCCTTTCCTGTCAATATTTCACAATATGCTCTTCGTTATTAGTTAAAGATAATTAATTGTAATACCTAATGATGTTTTACTAATGTCAATAAAAAAATAACTGTTAAGAGAATTTAATTAATTTATTATAGTTAATGTCATCATACATTTTGTATTTCACATCTAAACATGATTACTTTAAAATATGAATCACAATGATCAATAAACTTATTGTTTTTAAAATGTCTTCAGAGAAAGTTAAATATAAAAACATGTTTCGAGATAGTGTATCTATATACTAATATGTATATCTAATGTATAGAAATTTCCTGCCACGGTGTTTCTGGTTGAACTCTTCCGAAACGGTCGGACCAATTTTTATTACATTTTAAATGTATATATGGTAGGTATGAGAATAAGTCAATACCCACCCCTAGATGATTAGTGTGTCCCCATAATATTTTGTTTTGTGTATTTTATTTTATTTGCCTTCAAAAAATACCTATAACCCAAAATATTCACCCTCCCAACCCCACTGTCCCATTTTTAATTTCGTGATTTTAGTATTTTTATATGAATACAGATGATTCAAAGGTTGTTTGTATTTCAAAACGGAACTAAATTATTGATGTTGCTGAATAACAGATGTACCTCAGCCCAATCTTCGAAATGTATTCCACACTTGCGTAAACCATTCACTAAACCATTATAGGTATGTACTTGAGTGAGTCTCTGTTTGGTTTTACAATTGAAAACGGTGGGAATCGCTGTAATCGGGTTCTGGGTTGTTAAAGAATTTTCGAGTTTTGAAATACAATTGAAACCAGCAGGTAACCGATTTCCCGCAGAGGAAGTTGCGTGGGTCGGATAGGATAACTATATAATACTCACATCTCCATCTGTCTCCTTTATTTCCTTAACCATATATTCTATGTACAGAAAAGAGAAACATAAGCACCACATGACTTGCCCACTTCTCCGGACAAGAAAACATGTTGCTGCACGTGTGATACTTACAAAAATAGTAGTTTCTATCTTGATATTAAATTAAGAAATTGTAATAATTTTTATTTTAAATAAGGACCAAGTGCCTAAGAAGTAAAATTTATAAAAAAAATGAGATCAGTCATGTTTAGGTGGTCCGTCCACAAAGGCAGACCTGTAATATTTATATTTATACTAACAGGCCCGGCAAACGTTGTCTCACCCTGATTTAAAAGAAAAACAATCCTTGACAAATTATACACCAAAACGTTCCTCGTCACTTTAATCACTGGTGAAAACCTCTTGAAAATCCGTTCAGTAGTTTTTGAGCTTATTACGAACAGCCAGACAGACAAACAGATGCGGTAGGGGTAACTTTGTTTTATACTATGTAATGGTTAAAAAAAAACGTTTGTTCAATTTTCAGTGTAACAAACAGAATACAATGTTACATTCAAAATAGATCGATTTAATAACCAAATTTAAGAACAGAGTGTGGAGAATCAAAATTTTTTCAATTCGCCGTCTAATTACATATTTCGCGAAAAAAAAGCGATAGCAGAAATTGATATATATCAGCTTCAAAATCGCATATTCAGAATATATACAATCCATATAAAATTATTACTTTTTTTTTTCGATTTGACTACGCTATTGACCTAGCGAGGTCTTAACAACTTCACTGGACTACGTTCACAGAGTATTAGCAATGTAACAATATGCTGTCTATATATGTATTACTAAAATCTTTGTACAAGTGTTTCTATAGAAAAGAATGTGCATTTCAGTTTATTTCATGGCCATTACCATGTGGTTGAGTGCCTTAAGCGTTCGCCTCAGTAGTCCGGTGAAACTGTAAAGGCCTTACCAGGTTAACAGTGTAGTTAGTTCGAAAAAAAAGCCATTCCCATGTCAGATTTTTATATTTTAAAGCTTTGAAACGATTACAAACAGAAAAAAACCTACCAATGTTTGATTAATAATCATGCTTGCATATGAACCGTGTAGTAACAATATATACTGGTTAATTTTATTCTTATCAATACAACCGATAATTCAATTACGTATTACAATATTAATTGTGCATAATGTTATGTTAAAATGATTAATTATAATCATAGTTGTAATAATATTTATGTGCATTAAATTGTATTTGTATAGAAATGGGGTCAAGTAACGTTATTAATTTGTAGTAGGTACATTAATTTGTCATATGAATATTAAACATTGTTTTAAAATTATGGATACATAATAACTCCTTTACGTTGATAGTGATGCTTACTTCAGTTGAAATTAAATGTGTTGATTGATGGGTATATTTATATATATATGGGATTGTTATATATCATCTTTTTAGGTATGACAAGTACACTCGAATCATGAAACTAATAGCCCCACTGATAGTAAATACCTAGGGACTTGTAGCCTCTTCCTCTGGTTATGGTAGATGCATATTACTTAATCTTAATTATAGTGAATATCACGAACTCCATAATCGTGATTTACCTTATGAAGCTTCATTGAGTTATCTATGTTTATTCTTCTTTATATTATCTCCTCTGTTTGTTTCCCTTACAATGATTTTATCACGAAGCATTATACAATAATGAAATAAGTAATCTGTTAGATGATATCTACATGTAATTTAGGTTTAAATATAGTGCTGGCTAAAAACATAGTTTTAGAATTAAACATATGCCGTGTTATTACGAAAAAGTTAAATACGTATTGAATAGATACTTTAAAAAAGTTGGGTACTTACGTATTAAATGCACCGCTCTCGCCGGCCGTGCGTGGCAAGCTCGTGTTATCATTTTTCGGAAATCTAACCTAACCTGACAAAGTAAGATGTCGAACGTGCGGCGAGCGCGGTGCATTTAATACGCAAAAGAATTAAAAGAAAGGAAGACTTAGACAAAGAAGTGTAAGAGAAAGAGAGTGTGCGAGCTGAAAGAAGAAAACAGATGAAATAAATAAATGCATAAACCCGAACAACAGAAAAGTCGAAAAATGTCTCTGCCTTCCTCACGACAGAGGTGGTCCGACGAGGTATGGCAATCGCCTATCCCACAAAAAATAAAAATAAATAATACGCAAGTACCTAAACTTTTTTTAATCATGTATTCAATACGTATTTAACTTTTGTGTAATAACACCGAATCACCTACAGGTTGCAACATGTAGACTGCACAAATATATATGTAAATTTATATAGTAATCGTGTCTGTTAATGTATTATTAAAATTAGTTGTGGTATTTTTATTGTCACAGTAATCTATTTAGGCTACAGAACATAGCAAAGAAATATACACGCATACATTAAATACATATGCTACAAAAATAATATCTTATTTGTGTGTAGTGGAGTAATAATAAAGATAAATACTTTGTAAAGAAATACGGTGTAATATTACAAAAAAGTTTAATACGTATTGAATACTTGCTTAAAAAAGGTTTAGAATTAAATACACCGCGGTCACTAAATGTTCGCCATCTTGCTCTTTTGTCTCGCTTTGGTTACGTTAGGTTAGACTTGCGAAAATGGATAACGCGAACTTGGCTCGGGCGAGCGCGGTGCACTTAATTCGAAATCTTTTTAAAACAAGTATTCAATACGTATTTAACTTTTTTGTAATAACACCGATACTTTTTAATTTATGGGTAGGAACTGTTTAATTGTAATCCTACAATTACTTATAGTCCATAGTAAATATTATATATAAAAATTGCAAATGTAAACATTTATTCAAACATTTTATAAAAAAGGTAGTCATTTTTTATTTCTGGTATGTATCTAAGTGTTGTATAAATCATTTGTGCTATATTTTAAATTGTATACAAATAATCATGCATTTCACATGATGTTAAATATTTACTGCAGGCTATAACTATGTGTAACCAACTTCAAAAGGATGGAAGTGTTACGGCCAATGATAGTAGTTCATTAAACCTGGTAACATGAGATGTGGCAGTGCATAATGTGAATTCAAACCTTTGGAGCAGAACACAGCAGCACAAGTCCTGCTGTTTTGTTAAAGAAATCAGTGTGTCAGTGGTGATTCATCAGTCGAACCTGGCATAGGCCACTCTTGGGCAGTTTCGTTTTGGCATGTTTTACTTTAAGATTTGCCAGTAATTCTCTGCTTCATTACAGTTTTATAAATGCCTTTAATTAGAATTGTACTATGGTTCTGTTATAATAACGATCACATGATTATGGGTCGGCTCGCCCGGAGTAGTACCACTCTCAGACAGAAAACCGACGTGAAGTAACAGTACTTCCATTGTTGCGTTTCGTTTGGTCAGTGAGAGCGCTGGAGGCCCATCTCCTTTCCCCCCTCTCCACCCCCCAAACACAGGCTGGCAGCGCACTTGCAACTCCTCTGGTGTTGCTAGTGTCTATGGACGGCGGTGATCACTTACCATTAGATGACCCGTCTGTTCGTTTGCCTCCTATAATATAAAAAAAAAAATTAATCTCCTGGCCCTTTACAATTATTATTGTACTTAGATGGTACTTCCACAATGAGATCGATGACTGGGTTGTTTTCCGAACCGGTAGTAATCTTTGACGTTCATAAGTGCCTTATTAGGGCCTAAACTGAATAAAGTATTTTTGATTTGATTTGATTTGATTAGAGAAAAGTGTATGACGAAGTTAGGATGTAATTTTTTTTTTATTGTTTATATGTTTAACGTTACCTCAATCTCACTTGATGTTGAGTGCCAATATGGTCTAATATAATAAAGGCAAGACCTAGAGAATGACTGGCTCTCAATTATAGCTATAGTAACTGACCTATAGCTGCTTGAAAACGGATTTTACTTGAGTGTATATAAGTTATAGCTAGTCAGGCTGGCTTGGGTAAAGCTATCGCCATGCTTTTGGTTTCATCGGGATGTTATCCTACATTGAAAGCCCCGATTCATTCGTAAAGAAGCGATACTACCTTGATTGATGTAGTGTCAAACACGCTAACCACTGAGCCATCGTCGTTTCAACTTATCTTTGTATATAATTCTTCTGTTCATGTGTATGTGGCTGAACTCCTCCTAAACAGCTGGAAAGGTGTTCAGGTGGATTCACGAACGTTTTAGATTCGCAGTTGGACCCGGTAGGTGGCGCTGTGGCTGACTTTTTTTTATTATCAAGGCAGGACAACGTCAGCCGGGCCCGCTAGTATTCTAAGAAATTTTCTGAAGACTAACTTTATCAAAACAGGAAAGGTATTTTTAATAGCTCATTCTCAATTTCAGGTAGTGTACGGCTATCGAAAAAGCCGTTGGCGGACGTTGCTGGTGTACGTTATGTCAGCACTGACGGTTGGTATTCCCGTATTATTCTTCCACTGGTGTCCAAGATGGTTTCTCTACGCCACTTCTGTTCGATGCTGTTTCCAGATCGCTGATCAAGTTTTAGTTGTAGTGAGTACCAATTTCTTGTATAATCCTGGACTAATCCGTAATCTTCTTTCACCTGTCCCATTTAAGTAGAGTCCGCTTATAATTATTTCCTGTTCCATTATCCCCAATGAACTGTTAATTAATAGTCACACCTTTCGTAAGCGTTTTATTTTTTAAATGTGTATCCGGTATCCAGCACTGACCTAGTTCTATGACTGTCTTTTTTTCTTCCTGATTTGGAAATTATTCTCTTTATTGAACTTATTACTGCTATTCTCAAGTACGTAATTTCTTCTTCTTGACTATTTTAAATGATCATTTTTCACTTGTAAAACCTGAAATAACATACATTTATTTTATTTATATCCTTCATATTTTATAAAATCACATATTATCAATTTAGTTTCATTTTATCAAAACTGCTATTTTATAACATATGTCATAGTGAGAGCATTCATATTTCTATTACAGAATCTTAGAATTAAATTATTGAGTAATTTAGATTAGAATAGACCACATTAACAATAATTAAATGGACGTGCATTAACAATACATTGCCAATATTGATTAACATAGAAAATAATAGATGGCGCTGTTAGCAAACACCTATGACAATTCGAATCTTCGTAAGATTCTGTAATAAAAATATGCGTTACTATTTATGTGTTAATTTCGACTGCTGCTCCCACTATGACGTATCTAATATCAAATTACTGTTTATCTAAAATTAGTATTGATTTTATGCAATTTTATAACAGGAAACATACCAAAGGAAATGCAAGAGTTTCTACATTCACAAAATTTTAGACAGGAACATAGCAGATACAAGGTAAATTTAACTTTCATTGAGTAGATTTTTCGTTATAAACATTATTATAACTCTTTCCTTTGCGTTGCCATATAAAATGTTTGCATAGTAACTAATGAGACAATACCTAGTCCGGTGAAGCTGTTAAGACCTTGCTAGGTCAAAAGCATAGTCAGTTCGGAAAGAAAAAATAGCGAGACAATATAAAATTCTATTAATTAAAATTTTAAATGGGATATCCTTTAAACTGAACGTAATTACAACGGATGTAAGACATAAAAACAACCATAAATATTATAGTTGAAGAGAAAGTCGAATACCCGAGGACAATGTTAATACTAAAGTCAGTATAGTTGCTGTATATATAAAATGTCCAAATGTTACAGTACTTAAATAACTAAATGAGTACATTTAGTTCTTTCAGAAATATTATAATGTTTTATTAGATTAATATTCTTATTACAGCGGATTACTTAATGAAGGATTTCAAGACGAGTCCGAACAGGAAAAAGGTCAAATAGAAAGTGCGGACGCGTTACACACACCGATACATTTAGATGACGGGACAACACTTAGTGCGTATTTGGCTATTCATATAAATATGACTTCAAACCTCAAATAATGAAGTAATTGACATGAAATATGATTATTTGTGGTTTATTGATTGTCTAAAACAGAGGTTCCCAAACCTTTTTATTTATAGACCCCTCTCAAGATTTTGCCGGTTTCGGTGGACCCCCTTACAGCTACATTTCTACCATATTCTTAAGCTTTTACAAGTGACAGTAGCTGCTAAAACTATATTCTGCCTACAAAAGCAGATAAATTTTCGTAGAATCCCGCTTACAAATTGTGAACCCCCATTTTTTTTGTCACGCCAACGTAGTCTCCTATCGAGTGTACTGTGGACCCCTGGTGGTCCATCTGGACCACTTTGGAAACTAAGGGTCTTAAAAGTAAATTACGAAATGGGATACAAATTACTTCCACTGATTTACAAATCAAATCAGAAACACTGTGTTTAATACGCCCAAAGAAGGCGCTATGAATGTCAAAATTACCTCCGATTCGGTAAACAACTCGGTCATCCAGAAGAACCGACAGGAAAGTCGATCGGGTTTATCTTTTTAACCTACATATATTTAAAATACGTTAATGTTACAATCGTTCTAATGGATAAACTTAGTACTTTAATATCTGGACGACCAACCTTCGCTCGGTTTTTTAAAACGATACTTGCACATTGTTACTACTGATGTAAACCGAACGAATTTGCATTCAAATAATGTTCTATAGGGTCATCAAATAAAAGTTTTGAGGTACCAGTCCAATTTATCATACACTGGCAACAATGCAAGTACCACGAAAAAGCATGAGATGGTGTTATATGACATTAATTCTTTTTTTTAAACGTGATCTTTTTGGGAAAACTTTTTTTGTCACGCCAACGTAGTCTCCTATTGAGTGTACTGTGGACCCCTGGGGGTCCATCTGGACCACTTTGGAAACTAAGAGTCTAAAATGTAAATTACGAAATGGGATACAAATTATTTCCACTGACTTTCTAATTAAATCCAAAATACTTTGTTAAATATGCCCTGAGAAGGCGCTATGGACGTCAAAATTACCTCTGGTTTGGTAAACAATTCAGTCATCAAGAAGAATCGACAGGAAACTCGATCGGGTTTATCTTTTTAACCTACATATATTTAAAATACGTTAATGTTACAATCGTTCTAATGGATAAACTTAGTACTTTAATATCTGGACGACCAACCTTCGCTCGGTTTTTTAAAACGATACTTGCACATTGTTACTACTGATGTAAACCGAACGAATTTGCATTCAAATAATGTTCTATAGGGTCATCAAATAAAAGTTTTGAGGTACCAGTCCAATATATCATACACTGGCAACAATGCAAGTACCACAAAAAAGTACGAGATGACATATGTCATTGATTAATTCTTTTTTTAAAACGTGTTTTTTTTTGGGAAGTTACCTACATAGATAAACTTTAAAAGCAAAACCTTGCCTGAATACTAAATTTGATCCAAATCGTTAGAGCAGTTTTCGAGTTACACGAAATAAATTTATATTCAAAAATTGGTCGTTTAAAGTTATAATTCATTATTGCACGTTAATCTTTGAAATGAGCTGGTATATCCATTTCTACGTTTGACCCTGAAAATTGCTTGCAACTTAACAGCGAAGGTGCACAAGGAAAATTAAATATTCCAAGGTTGAATATATTTTTTAGATATACAGAAATACCGGTACTTCCGGCATAAAAAACAGACACTGATATGGGATAGTGGCCACGCGCAGTGGGCTCGTCTGGCGGGCATCGAGTGCGGGGCCACATGTGCACAGCTACAGGCGCAAGGGGCAAGGGCCCCCTCCAGCGAGAAACGTGTCAGAATGTAATGATTCCAAATTCACCATTTTTTTAAATTCATACCACCACACATTACATGGATACATTGCACAAAATGTACCAGACTAAACATAGAACGTAGACCATTTTTTTAAGTGTATTTACTGGAATACACGAGTATCCGCTTTGCGACATAATTAATTTTAAATAGGTAATTAATTTCATAAATGTTCTATTTCCATGCCAAATAAGTATCGTAATCTTTTTCTACGCCCAATATCGATTTTATTTCATGTTTTGAAATTCCAATTTAGTCTAATGTAGTCATTTATATATTTATAAGAGAGTGGATAATGGATTTTCTAACTTGAACTGTGTAACACCGGCTATATGGTAACTAACTATAATTGTATTCATGTGGGATTGTTAAAAATGGACAATTATTTAATTGTAGGTTATGTACGACTACATAAGATTAGGCATAGAACATTCCATAGTTATGTAAATAGTGATTAAATGTAGCACGTGCCATGTTATTTGTAATTAACGAAATCTCTAGTTAAATGTCACGTGAACGTGATATAAGTTCACATGAGCAGTTCTGCATTACTAATTCACATAACTCTTAAAGTGCGATGGTAAGGTTAAAAGTGGAAAAGAGATAAACTGTAACCTTACACAGGCCACAGGTTATAAGTGGTATGAAATACAACCCTATGAATATTTGAATTATTCAGAATTTTAAAACTATATTTCACTTATGCTACTCCCCTATCTGCGAAACGAAGCTTTGACTATTTGTCGCGCTAAAATTAACGTCAAAAATCATTCCGATAAAGGCGCAGATTATACATTTCCACAACTGTGTCTTTCCATTTAGCGTCCGCTAAACTCCTTTGATATGTGTAAAAACCGCCAGCCAAGTTATCGTGCTGCGTCTATCGTCACGCAGCCCGATAGTTCGTAACGCATGACGATAATGGCTTCCCACATCTGTATTTAGTGTGACCATAGACAAAACTTTGCGCCAATACACGCAGGTATGGGAGTACCATTATACCGTATGAATGGTCAAAGGGTAGCAATATTCACAGAGTTTACTCAGGACTTGATTTTCGTTCTAAATCAATTAAAAAATAGATGCTTTCGTATATCTGTCACCGTAGTTTATTGCTACTGTTAAATGTGAAATATAGCAGTGAAATATAACAGACAGAAAAAATATTTATAACGTTATATGTCTATTAATATATAATTATAATTCTTACGTTCTTACATCAGGTTGAACATCTATGGTCTGAACGAGATCAAAGTGCCAGTGCAGTCGATAATGACTTTGGTGCTGTTGGAAGTGTTCAATCCGTTCTACGTGTTCCAAGTGTTCACGATAGCGGTGTGGTTGGCGGAGCCCTACTACTATTATTGTATCGCGGTGGTGCTCATGTCCACATTCGGTGTTGCCACATCTGTTATACAAACCAAGAAGGTGGGTATTATTATTTTATTATGGAGTTTTAGAAACGACGGTTAGAACTTTGAATCACTTGAATGAAAATTGTTTATAGTGTTAGGTTTAAAATTGTTTGATGAACTACGAACGTCAAGTATCCTTAGACGCTGACCATTCGACCATAGTTCATAGATTTTTTAAAGTTTGAACTTTATTAGGGTTCTTTTGTCAACATACTTCTATAATCAAAAGTTTTTATCATGGTTACTCAGTTATTATAATAATAGTTGTATGTTATAATATCATTGTTGAATGTAGAATGAAAAAGGGTAATTGGAACGTAAGAGTAAAATAATACATACAGTCGAGCATAGCAACCTTCTTCACAACCTTTTTTGAAGTCCTTTATTGACAGATGTCAAAATGTCTTTTTTATTTACATGTGTGTATATGTTGTGTAAAATTGAAGCAGTAGTGTGTTTAAAGCATATTTTAATTAATTTAATGTACTTCTAATGCATTTTATATGAAATAAATAGCTTACTGCACTTCTCCTCCATATAAACTTTAACTATGCCAAGTTTCACGTTCATCCGTTCGCGCATTTCTCTCAAAAAGGGATACAAAGTTTAGGCTTCACGTATTAATATATATGATGATGAATATATGATTAGTAAGCGACACCTCCTCCTCCTCCCAATAATTGAATGTATCTTAAAATGAAATAAATTTATATAACTGAATTAAATTAAAGAAAATATTGCTTCTTTGCGGACTCCATTTTTGTTAATATAGTATTAATTTTTATCCAGTTAAATATCTTATGAGTTAATTATCTTATGATATTCAAAATAAGCGAAATCCAATTTGAAAGGAAAAAGAAAAGAAACTTCGATGTATAAGAATTAACTACTTGTAACTAACTAACAAATGGTCTTTAAAAATTAAAACATGTTATAAGAACGATCAAAATTAGGCTTCACTTATTTTCAAATGTAAAGACTCACATGTGTGATGAAGGGCTTATTTTTAGAATCAAGAAAGTCTTCGAGCGACTGTAGAAGCTCATGACACGATTGAGCTTTGGGATGGGAGGACAGTTGAGAGTAGGGCGATATCGCCGGGGGACATTGTCGTACTTCCGGCTCGGGGCTGTACCCTTCACTTCGATGCGGTTTTGCTCACCGGGGCAGCTGTTCTTAACGAGAGCATGCTTACTGGTAACTACTCCTTTGATTACCCTCGATTCCTCTCATCACCCTGCAGAATCATAAGCCTCTTCCCGAAGAAAGCCCTACTCCTTTGATTACCCTCGATTCCTCTCATCACTCTGCAGAATCATAAGCCTCTTCCCGAAGAAAGCCCATAATATATTAGCGTTTTACCAAACTTCAAGAAATATAGTGGATGTTTTTGTTGGACGTCCGGCGTGGGAAATATAGAATTGTGTATTTCTTGAAGTTTTTGACGAACTGAAGAAGGCGTTACTTTGCGGAAAATCTATAATTAAATATTATAGTAGTCGTTACTTTGCACGTCCGCCTTGAATTAATTGAACCTGTTGCTCAATGAAATAGTTGAACCTGACAGCGGTTGACCAAGGAACGCAGTTTTAATTCTTTTTATTGTTTTAGTAAAAAACGCTTTTTGTTGCGGTGAAACGTAGTAGTGATCAATCAGTTCCAAGCGGACGTGCAAAGTAACAACTACTATAATATTTAATTATGGATTTTCGCAAAGTAACGCCATTTACAATCAAAAAAATTAAGAAATGCACAGTTCTATATTATATTACGGTTGTACTACAAAACATTTCTGAGGGTACAGTTCCTTCCTTTCTTTTTTTATGTCAACCAATCTTCTATATTATTACTGCCATTAATATTACAAGTGTCTCGTGATAATGTCAATATTTTAACAAGATGGTGGACGCCACCCTTTTTAGAACTTCCCATGGAGTTTTTTTGTCATCTCAGAATTCATGCTCTGTGGTATTATTTTCCATCCCCTTCACTTGTGCATAATAACCGAACTATATTACGTAAAACGTCACCAATATTACAAAATTAAAACCAACTATATAACAGACTAAGATCTCGCCCAAAAATCAGGGTTCAGGTTTCCTCACAATGTTTTCCTTCACCGTCAACCGAAACTGTTACTAATTTGAATTGTTACATGCCGTGGTTCGAACTTGCGGACATCAAATTAACATTCCACCGGTCAAATGTCTCGATTACCACGACTGTTATTACCTTTCATTACCTGATCCAATTTTTGTGCTATGTATTTATATACCTATTAACATTTACAAATTTCTAAATAAGAGAAATTGTAAAAGTTAAATAAATATGACTTTATGGTAAACTTGATGCCATTAATGATGATGATGATGATGATGTCACCAAGAGTATTTTGATTTTTTTTACCTTGAACGAAGTGGACGTATAAATAAACACAAAAATAGTAGAAATGAAATGGACATTTTAAAAAGATTACACTAAATTCATCGTAAACTCAGCTTAATCGATATTTCGATATATAAAACATCGATTTTCTTGATTTAATTGATATTTAGAAACCGATTTGTATTTCGTATGATAACTAAATTTAGCATGTGGTTACTCATTTCTTTTTGTATTATATACACATTTTTTAAAACATGATACTCGCATTTGAAAGTGGTCTTCAAAATCGATTTAAGTACACGTATTCTTATTTAACACGCTGGGGAAAAGACAAAGATAGTTGGCAAAGTTCGATTTCGTATAGTTGTCTTTGTCTATCGCAGTCATTGCGATAGAGAAAACGCTTTATAAAACCGCAGCGAGCAAATCTTAGTCGGGCTTCTCACTCTTATCTCCGACATACCGAATTGAATGCCCGGTATTAAGGATTTTTTGCATTTTTCTCTTAGATATATTTGACAACTTTTATTCTATATTTTAATTTCTCAGGTGAATCAGTACCAGTGACCAAAACTGCACTATTACGTGTCGACAAGGCGTTCGATTTGAAAGAGCACGCTTCCAATATACTTTTCTGCGGCACAAAAGTCATACAGACACGTTACTACAACAACGAGCCGGTCAAGTAAGTTAAACCTTACTTTTATTAATGCTATGATTTTGTTCCTTATGTTCGAAAATAAAATTATGCTTATTTGTTCGACTTTCAATACCAAAGACATATATTTATAGACTATGAAATAACGTCTAACTTGGCTGCATGGTGCCAGTACCTTTGCCTTTCTTCGGAACAACTGGAACCACAAAAAAATCAACTATTCTATTGTTTTTACATTCAGTTTTGAAAGTGAAGATGGAGTTTTTGACGGGGTCTTAGCCTGTCATGTAATGACTTTTAAATTTTATTCATAATCTTGTGTTATTTTACTCTGTGTTTTGTAATATTGGTGGCATTTCACGTGATATACTTCTGTTATTGCTCACGAGTGAATTTTATGGAGACTAATACCACGGAGCATGAATTCTGAGGTACCCCAAAACTCCCTGGAAAGTACTAACAATGAGGCCATCAGCCTGTTAAAACATTGAAATTATCACAAGAATTTATAATTAGCAAATTACTTTTAACTTGGCTGCATGGTTTAAATACCTTTGCTTTTTCTTTAGATCGGAAAAGACAGATTATTTTTTTAAGATCAGCTTTTAAAGTGGCGATAGCCATAGTGAAAATCAGAGTAATAATGATAATTATTTATCGTTACTGTTGTCAGAGCATTGGTGCTCAGAACTGGGTACAACACGAGTAAAGGACAGCTCGTTCGGAGTATTCTGTACCCGGTGCCGGCTGATTTCAAATTCGACAGAGACTCGTACAAGTTTATAGTGATTCTCGCTTGCATCGCCGCTTGTGGGCTCGCTTACACCGTAGCTCTTAAGGTATTTTAATAATATACAGTAGTAGTATAGTAGTAATATACAGGGTGAATGGTAGGCCACTGGCAATATTTATACAGTGTACTCAGTGCTCGATTCTCGTTTTAGATCGTTTTATATTTGACCTAATTATATAGAAAAATACAATACATAGTATTTATAAGCTATTAGTTGACCCGGCCACGTGTTGCTGTGGCTCAGTTACTACATGTTGAATGAAATTAAACATGCACCATAAAATAAATTGGAGTTGTAAAAGTAATTCAACATTAAAACGTGTCGCCATCTATGAGATATCTATAACAGTCGGTCCTACAGTTTTTATCAACAAACTAATGTAAAGCGCCATCTGTTAGAGACTTATGAAACATACAATTAATGACAATAATCAACAATGATCTCCATGGTAGCGTTAAACGTTTAACGCAACCTTGTTGGAAGTCGCATTAGAAGTTTCACTTCAATAATGTAAAATGGAAATAGCAATAAAATACATTTCAATCCTTTTTAGAAATGTCTGTCTGTTTGTACAAGCATGACTGCTATTCCCTTGGACTAAGCACTTGGTGGGTACAACAACTTTACAATTTAACTTGTTTTGTTGAATTATATTTGCGCTCATGACTCATGAAGGCAAGAATAAATACCTTATCAAAACAGATGCAGTCGAGTGATCCACTGACATTCACAGCTCGAGTGTTTAGACATGAGACCCGTGCTTTTTGCAACCGCGACACCGCGTATAGCCGTCCCACGGTCATTGCGGCAGGCAAAGCCGGTGGAATCACTATAGTTATGATGTCCAGGGCTTTTATAACTATATCCTTAGGGGTCAAAGACCTGTACGCCTGGAAAGTAAAGGGATCCAGTTTGACAATCATTAGATATGGTCCAAGACATACCTTCAGTTCAATGATATCTTTTGACAAAACAAATGGCACGAAAACTTGTTTTGTCAAAAGATATCATTGAACTGAAGGTATGTCTTGGACCATATCTAATGATTGTCAAACTGGATCCCTTTACTTTCCAGGCGTACAGGTCTTTGACCCCTAAGGATATAGTTATAAAAGCCCTGGACATCATAACTATAGTGATTCCACCGGCTTTAAACTAGCTAATGTCTTCAATTGATTCGATCGTACAGCTAATTCTATTGTACCTCAAATTGTTTTGTTATATAATTAATTTCCTTCTATTTTAGGCATACGATGATCCTTTAAAACAGATCTTGTTTAATGGTAATTTAGTGACGCACACATTTTTCATCATGTCCAGTTTCTTACTGGCCTACAACTTTGAAATACATTCGGAGAAACATAAAATTACGTGGATGTCGTGGCCCAAAGGCATAATACTTAGGTGGTTAAGGTATGTAATAATTTTCAAGATGGTTTTTATTAAGTACCCATTTCCACTTATAATATAGGAAGTTGAAATAAAAAACAATCGAAATAGAAAGTTAACTGTGGCAGAATCATCACAGATTTCTTTTGCCAAACATTTAAAAATGTACTGTTTATTTCGATGTAAACAATATTATTGACGTCAGTAAATAGCGTACAAAGCGTTCTTATTTATTGCAAAACAAAGTTGCTACTGTCATTAAATAGTACAATCCTATTAAAAAGTCTTTATAGTGCGCTCATGATCGCAAAAAATGTTTTATAAGACATATATACCACATTTCTATATTCATAAAACTAGCTGGCCCGGCCTATATTATCCCGCCACGGTAATAAAAAAATATTGACAAATTATATGCCTAAACTTTCATCATGAATCACTTTATCTACTGGTGAAGGCTGCATGACTCAGTAGTTTTTGAGTTTATCGCGAACAGACAGAAAGACTTGTTTAAGTCTAAGGACTTTGTTTTATAATATGTAAAGATGATAAAACTGGTACACTTAATGTTCTTCCTTTTCGGCTACTTTTTATCCTATTAAGGAAAATAAATTGACGGAGTAATTCTGTCGGTTTATTCTTGGAAATAAATATTACTATGCACAGTTGGCATTGTTTTTGTACAGAATTGAAAAGAGCTGCACGAACACGATACTGACATATATGTACGGTTACTAACATTTCGTAAGTTTTATTTGTATGTCGCCCTACTTATTATGTGCGCATCAGTACATTTGAATTGAATTATGTTTATAAAATACTTTGAGATTCAGTCGCGATCCAGCACTCAGGTTGCATAAAACACTATTGTGACACAAAAATAAAATAATTGTGACCTTATAAACAGCTTTATTCCCACAAACTAGCACTCGAAACATATGTAAGGCAAGGGCTAGCTCCTTTCCCCTGCAATATATTCGCTTATAAATGAGCAGTAGAAAATTATACATCATGTATATTATACATAGACGCCTGAAAGTTTAGAGAGTAGCAATACTCTGCACTCCATTTTTGTTCTAAATCAATAAAAAAGTAGGTACTTAATATTTGACCTAATTATCTAGAAAAATATAAAAATTATACGCAACCCTCTACGCGTCTATGTTAAAGCACAGTGTCAATGACCGTCGGGTGAAGTGTAAGTGGGAACCAAAGAAAAGGGTTTATTGTCGGCTTTATTATCGAAGCTTTTATTAACTTCGGGTCGCCCCTTGCAGCTTTCGGCACCAGTCATTGCACCCAGATTTATTATCTTTTGTTTTAATTTTATTTTTGGCAACCATTTGGATTACTGCCATCTGATCTGAATTCTGATCCGCAATCTTTTTGTATGGCGAAAAGTGGTGGGAGTAAACACTGTGTCGGGTAGAGTGTTCAAAACACCGGTTCTCGTCCGTTCATCAATGTTAGGCAACGTCGGGCGCGGTCAGTACTTGGATGGGTGACCGCCTGGGAACATCACGTCACGTTGATGTTTGTTGTGTTGTTAAATAATAGAACGTTTCCTTTAAATACAAAAACTTCACTTCATCTATGCTTTTACGACACTCCCTGGTTCTTTTTTAAATTTATTTTATCATATTGTTATGTTTCATAAGCCAGGTGTGAAAAAAGCCCTATGGTTAATTAAAAAAAGGGGTGTGGCTGTGTCATGGACACGGCCGTTTGTTGTACGTGAATACGTCTCGTAACGGGCGATATTTTCTATATACATTATTATTATTATTATTTATGTATATCATAATACGATTTCTGTATTTGGATTTGGCTTTTCGACGCGTATAGGCCCACATTATATGTTTTTTGCTATTTTATTTTTATTTTAACCTCTTATGATATACACAGTCACAAATTTTATATAATCGATAGACTTTGACAAGAGCTGTAGATGAAAACTTGAACAATGCTAATAAACTTCACCGAGTCGAAAGTTATACTAAATTGAATTCTTAAAACGCAGCAGAATTACCTCAAAATGCCGGCTCTTCCTCCCACGCCGTGTGAGATGTAATACAATACGGTTTTGATTTAGCGTAATAAATTCTTTGATCCTTAAGCTATCCAGTGGTATAATTTAATTTTGGATGTAGAGAATAGATTCGAAACTACAGACTGTATCCCCCGATTTTGTTATAATTAGTGTTTTTGAATTGCCCCTGTATGGTAGCAAATTTAAAGACGTGTTCACGTCAAAATCACAAAGCAAATGCATATATACGACAAAACAAAAAGCTATACTTAAAAGTAATTCAATTGTAATATAAAAGTTTCACTTCTATCGTGTGTTTTTACGACACACCTTCTTTTTATGGCTTAATTTGGAGGGGGGTTTTTTTTAAATTTATTTTCAGATGTTTGAATCCACCGGTTGGACCCTAGAGGAGCCGGACGTGCCCGAACCCGCTAACTACGAGATACTGACGCCGACTATCGTCAAACCGAAACGGGTTGCTAATATCAATGTGGATGACATACACGTAATTTAAACAAATTATATTTTATTCACTAGCTCCCCGCCCCGGATTGTCTTGTAATAAAGAAGAAAATAAGGCCGTTTCTTCACTTTACAGTATGACCATGTTATGGACATATAATTGCAATTATATATATTTTGTAACTGAAAAAATTATAGAAAATAAAAATATATATTATATCATCATCATATATATTAATACGTGAAGCCTAATCTTTGTACCCCTTTCTAACGGAATTGGGCGAACGGATGAACGTGAAACTTTGCATAGTTAAAGTGTATATGGAGGAGAAGTGCAGAAAGCTATTTATTTTATATAAAATGCATTAGAAGTACAGTAAATTAATTAAAATATGCATTACTCACACTATTGCTTCAATTTTACACAACATATACACACATGTAAATAAAAAAGACATTTTGACATCTGTCCATGTTCGACTGTATGTATTATTTTACTCTTACGTTCCAATTACCCTTTTACACTCTACATTCAACAATGATATTAACCCTAATAAAATTCAAACTTAAACAAATTAATGAACTATGGTCGAATGTCGACCACTGGGCGCCCACTAGTATATATATATATACAGAGAGAGCTAGAGAGAGAGTCGTATGGACGATGCATAACGCTTTTTTCTTACGTGACGAAACTATCCAAATAGAAACAATCTAAATCTCCATATCGAATTACATTCCTAGTTGAAGAAAAAGCTGACTGTTTTTTTTACACCTGATTTTTTTTTTACATTTGCTTGAATGTCTCACAGATGCCATTAGAGCTGGGCATAGTGCAGCAGTACCAGTTTGTCTCGTCTCTGCAACGATCTTCAGTCGTGGTCCGGATGCTGGGGGAGGATGTACTACGTGTTTACTGCAAAGGTGCACCGGAGATGCTCAGAACACTATGTCGACCTGAAACAGGTGTGAGGTCTTTATTTATATACTAGCTTTTGCTCGCGTCTTCGTTCGCCTTAATTAGATCCATTCTTTGGGAATTAGATTAATTCAATTTTCGGCAACGCACTTGTGACTCCACCGGTATTGCTAGTGTCTATGGACGGCGGTGATCCCTTACCATCGGGTGCCCCGTCTGTTCGTTTGCCTCCTAAAATATCTCGTTGAAAAGTATTCTTTTCTAAATCGCTGAAAAATTGTATGCAAAATTTCATGATAATCGGCTGAGTAGTTTCAGTGTAGCAAACGAACAAACTCGCCTTCTATACTAATATTATATAGTAAAGTTTGAGGTTGTAGGGAGTAATATCTGGATCTACTAAACCGATTTTGAAAATTCTTTTACCAATAGAAAGCCACGTTATTTGTAAGTGTCATAGGCTATATATTAACCAGAAAAATGAAAAGGCTTTTTTGTGGTAGCCGGATTTACAAAGTAAGTCGAAAGAAAGCGGTCGAACGAAAACGTTTCTTATTAACGCTGCTTTTTTTTTGGCAACCATTCTTTTAAATTATTACTGCCATTGCCGAGTAATTAATAGTATTAAAAGTTCTTCTTCTATTGTATTTTTGGCAACCAGTCTTCTAGTAGACTATTACTGCCATTGTCAAGTGAGTATCGATATTACAAGTTTCTTGATATCATTTCAATGAACTAACAAGATGGTGGCCATCTTGTTAGAACTTTCCATGGAGTTTTTGTGGCATCTCAGAATTAATTGTCCTTGGTATTATTCTCTATTCGCTTCACTTATGCACAATAAACAAACTATATTACATATAGAGTCAATTAACACAAGATCATGAATAAAATATAAAATCCACTACATGACTGACCAAAATCCCGCCAAAAACTCCATACACTGCCTTAACGATGAGAGATATATGATTCTAGAGAAAAGTTGTAGAGCTTGATAATACTTACAACACGGCATCGGTGTTATTACAAAAAAAAATTAAATACGTAATGCTCCGCGCTCGCCCGAGGCAAGTTCGCGTTATCCTTTTTCACAAGTCTAACCTAACGTAACCAAAGCGAGATAAAAGAGCAAGATGGTGAACATTCAGCGACAACGGTGCATTTAATATTAGACCTTTTTAAAGCCAGGTTTCAATACGTATTTCACTTTTTTGTAATAACACCGCATATGTCTAACTTTTGTATTCAAGCCACATTAATATTCTATATTAAAAAAATAATTTAAATCGTTAGTGTTGTTTATTCCTCTTATCATCGACAACAATTATGAATTCTTATCAAACTATATAGCACTCGGTACTAACAGAATCACACTCATAATTTCAAAATGTTTACCGCCTTACGAAGTGGGTATGGCTCAGCTATAGTATTTAATATATTAAGTAAGCATTAGTTATAACACATAACACACACACACACACATAGCATAACACATTTAATTACACTGTTAGATTAACATTTATAGTTCATACCGTCAGAACTGTTTTAAGCGCCATCTATCCGCTCTTTCTTGGTACTAAATCGTGGGTGATATGCCTTAAATGTTTGATATTTTCCATGTAAGTAAACGCATTCTTTAAAGTGTTATTTTATAACTTTTGAATCTCGTCTGTTTGTAAAGCCAATAAACTTATATAACCTGAAAATGTTTTGTCTGTCAGTCGTTTTACGAGGCTAATCTTATAGAAAAGTTCGATAACATTTTTTTATCTGTAAATCGATAAAATAGTCATGGGGTAATGGTATATCTCCAGTTCCGGACAATTTGAACGAAGTGCTAAGCTCATACGCGGAGAAAGGATACCGTGTGATAGCTCTATCGACTCGGATGCTGGAAGCTACGTTCAAACAGATGCAGAGGATGACCAGAGATGAGGTAAGTGTTTGTTATGTCTAATGTTTGTACATAGCGATATTTGCGACGAAAAATAAATATCAATATCATCGAAATATTGATGTTATGAAGATAAGAAATATCGATTATTTATTTGTGTTACGTCTTCTTGTATTTTACAACTAACATTCATTCTCACCGCTCCAAGAAAAAAAAAATGTTTTCTAACATCGATGTTTGTTTCGATATGCATTGGATATCGATGTTTAGAAAATCTATATTAAGAATGATTTTTGTCGAACATCATACATCCCTTGTTTTAATTGTTATAACTATGTATGATTGACGAAAGTAGGAAACTTCATTTATATGCAGGAATACAATGATGGGCGTATATCGGATAGATTTCAAGCTGTTTGTTAGTTGTGAAATCCTTAAAAGTACCTCTCCATGTTACATTGCTGTGTTTACCTACAACGATGTTTCAGACTTACTGTATCTCTTTGATTGAACAGTTATTAAGCTATCATCGCTTTCATTTATGCATATAATTGAGCCACAAACACTTTAATTCATCGATACAATTGAGTCATTATCAGTGCAATTTATCGATACAATTGAGCCACCATCACTTCAATTTACCGATGCAATTGAGCCGTCACCATTTCGATTTATCAATATACTACCTTAATATGAATCGATTTGTAACGTTCGCAGGTGGAAAAAGATTTGGAATTCCTCGGACTGGTGATAATGGAGAATCGTTTGAAGGCGGCGACTACTGGTATCATTAGAGAATTGAAGGAGGCAAACATTCACGTCGTTATGATAACAGGTAATATTGAAAAAAAATTATATCCGAATAACAAAACTAATATTTCTTTTTTAGCTACTCCTTTATCGATCGTTGTAGGGGGAAATTGAAGTGTATGAATTTTTTTAGGCGACAATGTACATACAGCTGTGAGTGTGGCTAAGGAATGCGGAATATTGGGTGTCGGAGAGCGAGTTGTACACCTACATACAGACACTACTAGCAAAACTCCTCTTATATACTGTGAAAGCACACTGCACGGGGTAACTATATTATTACGTTCTTATACATATCTATACTAATATTATAAAGAGGTAAAGTTTGTGAGTTTTTGAGTTTGTGAGTTGAGTTTTTGAGTTTGTGAGTTTGTGGCGTTGTATAGGGGATAATCTCAGTAACTACTAAACTGATTTTGAAAATTCTTTTACCAATAGAAAGCCACGTTATTTGTGTATATAAGCTATATGTGATAACGCTAAGGCCAATAGGAGCGTAGCAATAATGAAGAATGTTTTAAAATCGGGGTTTTTTTCCTTTTGAGAGATTCCGCTGCGTGTTAGCCCAAAATAACTATTCCACGCGTACGAAGTCGTGGGCAGAAGCTAATAATCTATACTAATATTATAAAGAGGTAAAGTTTGTGAGATTGTAGGGGGTAATATCTG
>MU161321.1:0-13938 GCA_015888305.1 Antheraea pernyi | reverse complement strand
GCTAACTATTCATTCATATGTGAGTTGTTGAAACATATATGTGTACCAAGCATACATACCTCAACAACTCTTATATATATTTCGTATCGGATAATTTTCTAAAGTATTTCAGTTTGATAAAGGAAAAAATAAAACCCTTCCACTTGATCTGGGGATTTGGAGAGAAAAAATGGTCGAACGAAAACGTGAGGTTGTAGGGGGTAATATCTGGGGATTTGGAGAGAAAAAATGGTCGAACGAAAACGTGAGGTTGTAGGGGGTAATATCTGGGGATTTGGAGAAAGAATGGTCGAACGAAAACGTTTCTTACGAACGCAGCCTTAAAGATGTATACGATGTACGCCTTAACGAGATATATGATTGAGTTCTAGAATAAAGTTGTAGCTTGGTAATGCTTATTACCGCCCAACGAAGTGGGCACGGGTCAGCTAGTATATCAATAAAATGGTAGCGGCCTGCTGTTGTGCCCGTATTACTGAAAAACTGTTGGATATATTAATTTCGTTATTTTTTTAGGTTTAATTTTTTTGACATTTGCGACGAAAACGAACACGGGCTTAACACGAGTTTTATTAAGCAGTGCCTAAAATTTTAGATCTAGTTAAACACGTGCTTATAATACTTTATTACAAAAGCGTGTCCAAACGGTATCTAGCTAAACATCTGTTTTAAGTTTTTTTACGCAAGCAACTCTGAATAGCTTTTGTTCAATTGAATCTTATTATTCAAAAACGTTCCATTACATACAGATATTTTGCAAACAATTTCAATGTATGAACAATATTTTTGTTCAGATCTTCATTAAGAAAATTCACTTTTTATAAGTTAAATTGGTTATCATTATTGTGATATTTTAGTTAAAAAAAAAGTAAGAATAACTGTTAAAATAAGCAATTTATAACATTTATATTACGTCAAAGTGCGTAGGATGGAACAACACTATAATGACAGATTAAATACATTGTCAGATGTCAATAGTGTTATATAGTAGTAGTTATAATTTACTTGTAAATCTCTAAAATTGTTAAATTTGTTTATTTATTCTAAATTAATTGTACCCACGAAATTCACAATTTCTTACGAGATGTCTTTTGCCGGCTAATAGAAAAACAATAAACCACAACAATAACATACGAACTGTTAACTTAAACAAGTGTTGAAGAATATTTAAATAATGTCCATCTATAAACAAGGGTAAGACACTATTTTGTGATCAAACTTTTTTTTAAGTAAGAGTTCAGTACGTATTTAACTTTTTTGTAATAACACATATGATCCTTATATAAAAAAAGATTTATAGCTTCATTTATAGCACTGTCCATATAACTTTTCATTTATAGCACTGTCCATATAACTATGTGTTTTCTTGCCGTAGAGAAGTGGGGCAAGCGGTGTGGTACGCTTACGCAGGACAAATACATTTTCTAAGAAAAGTAAAGATTTGAAATATTTTCTCTATACCTAAAGTTATTATTAAGGTAATAATAAAAGGCAGACGGAATCGCTGGTATCAGCTAGTCAATGAATACATTAATTTTAACCACTTACTGAGTAGTTTTGCACACATACTGTCAGGGCTATGGGAAATGGTATAGGGTATTTTTCATCTAAAAAAACGATACTGTAGCCGAGCACGAGCGCTTAAGGCACTCAGACGAAGGTAGGTAACGTATCTACAGTTTTTTAGTTATAATAATTGCTCGGCTACAGTATCGTTTTTTTAGATGAAAAATACCCTATACCATTTTCTGAGTGCCTTAAGCGCTCGCCTTAGTAGTCCGGTGAAGCTGTTAAGACCTTGCTAGTTCAATAGCGTAGTCAGTTCGAAAAAAAAAACCGTTACCTACATGATATTTTGACAAAACAAATGGCACGTTAACGCACACATCCGTAAAGTGATATTGTGACGCCACACTGTCTTAGATAAAATGTGGTACTTTCGTGGTTATATTCTCAATATCGATGGTGAAAAAGAAATAGTTCTATGTTACTTAGATACGGGCGGATTGACGGGGCAGCCGTCAAAAGTAAGCTAGTTAGCCAAGTTTTAACAAGACACTGTCGGAGCGCTTATGACGTTTAGTTATAACATCATTGATGCCGAGGCATAGGGATGAATTAAAGCGAGTGAAGCCGCGGGTAAAGCTAGTGTATAATAAGTGGAGTCCTTCAGGCGCCGTTGGGTAGACGCACGTTGCTGCAACGCGAGTGGCCCAGCGTGGACAGCGGGAACGGATCCTGGCAAGGGTCATCAGGTTCCTCCTCGGATGTAGAGGCTCCGGGACAACAGGCCAACTACAAAATCGTCATGACCGGAGACACCTGGCGGGTGAGACTTTGCATGTAGTTCTGTCCAGAACAATAGGTCTTATTAACAGCTGGGTTATTGGCTATTGGTTTCACGTGAAGCGGACAACTAAAAAAAAACTTCTTATGATTATTGGCTTATTGGCTACGTAGGTTCACCGAATCGAAAGTTATACCAAATTGAAATCTCAAAACGCAGCAGAATGACCTCAAAATACCGGCGCTTCCTCCCACACTGTATGAGATATATTACGGTCCTCATTTAGCGTAATAAATTCTTTGATAGTTTAGCTATCCAGTGATAAAATTTAATTTTGGATGTAGAGAATAGATTCGAAACTACAGGCTGTATCTCCCGATTTTGTTATCATTAGTGTTTTTGAATTGCCCCTGTATGGTAGCAAATTTAAAGACGTATCCTCACATCAAAAATCCTCGGTTCCGATTGGGGCGTCTCCTAGCGTTTCCAATTATTAATCTAAACCATACAGAGAACCACACTAACATATACAAAAAATGTCATCAAATCTGTTCGAACCATTTAGGAAGAGTTCAGTCACATACTAACGTACTGGAGAATTATACCGCGTGATTGGTTAGTCGCTAGCAATATTTTTACATGATATTCATTAGTCATTTATAGTTCTAAATCAATTAAAGAAATAGGTGCTTAATATTTGACCTTATTACCTCGAGACACACAAAAATTATATTCAAGCCATTACGCGCCTTTATTAAAGCACGCATCAAGACGGTATCATTGACCGTCGAGCCGTGTTCAATCAACCGTGAAAAACGTGGGAGCAACGATCAACTAACAAAAGATAATTTTTCGAAGTATAAACAAAAAAAATACTTATTGTCCGTATTATTATCAAAGCTTATTAACTCCGGGTAACTTTCAGCACCGGTCATTGCACCTAGGTTTTTTACATTTTGTATCCAAACTTTTGAAAGTCTTAGAACAAACATTAACTAAGGTTCTCTTTGTTGTTTATTAGTATTTGTTTTGATATTATTATTGTATATGTTAAATGTGATCATAAACTATCATCTCTTTGAATATTGCAAGCGAATAACCTAGTATATACGAATCGTATGCATGTAGGTGCTCCGAGAGCAGTATCCGGAGCTGGTGGCTCGTGTGGTGGAACGAGGGGCGGTCTTTGCAAGGATGTCTTCCGACCAGAAGCAACAGCTAGTTCTCGAATACCAAGCCCTAGGATACTATGTCGGTCAGTATCAACCAACTTTACTAACACCTTTTATAACTTACTAGCTGATCCGGTCACGTGTTGTTGTGCCTAAGTTATTATATGCTGAATTGAATAAAACACATGCACCATAAAATAAATTGATGTTAAAAAAGAAATTCAAAATTAAAACGTAGCGCCATCTATGAGATACTTATAACAGTCGGTCCTACAGTCTTCTCTGGACAAACCAATTTAAAGCGCCATCTGTTCGAGACCAATGGAACTTACAATTAACAATAACCAACATTGACAACAAAAAAGAAATTCAAAATTAAAACGTAGCGCCATCTATGAGTTATTTATAACAGTCGGTCCTACAGTCTTCTCTAGACAAACCAATTTAAAGCGCCATCTGTTCGAGACTAATGGAACTTACAATTAACAATAACCAACATTGACAACTATCTAATTTGTTGTAGTAAAAAAATATTGAAGCTTTTAATGGAAATATAAATTACCCTATCTCTCAAGTTGGACCAAATTATACATAAATGCATAAATTTTCCTGAAGATCGCTCGATTAGTTTCGGAATTCATCGTGGACAAACATCGTGACACTGGATTTTTATATATTAAGATGTTAAGGGTTTCGTAATTAAGTTTCAAGTGATATCGTATTGGATGTTGATGGAAAATGGATCTAATGCTGTGTCATTTCAACTATGCATTCACTTAATTCTTCATCGAAAACTGAACTGATTTAAAAGAGAAATCAATAGTTATTCTTATATAATTTGTATATATTATTTTAAAAAAATCGGATGTCTAATAATGACCGAAATTTTTTGTAAAGTATAGTAGATGGATTTGCTATGTAACTGAAGGAGGAGGGAAAGATACCAATAAATTTTCTAAAAGATAGAATAATTAGCAATATGATGAATTAAGTGTTGTGACAAAATAACGTTTAAAGAAATGCCCTCATTGTAACTAGTTAGCCAAGTTTTAACAAGACACTGTCGGAGCGCTTATGACGTTTAGTTATAACATCATTGATGCCGAGGCATAGGGATGAATTAAAGCGAGTGAAGCCGCGGGTAAAGCTAGTGTATAATAAGTGGAGTCCTTCAGGCGCCGTTGGGTAGACGCACGTTGCTGCAACGCGAGTGGCCCAGCGTGGACAGCGGGAACGGATCCTGGCAAGGGTCATCAGGTTCCTCCTCGGATGTAGAGGCTCCGGGACAACAGGCCAACTACAAAATCGTCATGACCGGAGACACCTGGCGGGTGAGACTTTGCATGTAGTTCTGTCCAGAACAATAGGTCTTATTAACAGCTGGGTTATTGGCTATTGGTTTCACGTGAAGCGGACAACTAAAAAAAAACTTCTTATGATTATTGGCTTATTGGCTACGTAGGTTCACCGAATCGAAAGTTATACCAAATTGAAATCTCAAAACGCAGCAGAATGACCTCAAAATACCGGCGCTTCCTCCCACACTGTATGAGATATATTACGGTCCTCATTTAGCGTAATAAATTCTTTGATAGTTTAGCTATCCAGTGATAAAATTTAATTTTGGATGTAGAGAATAGATTCGAAACTACAGGCTGTATCTCCCGATTTTGTTATCATTAGTGTTTTTGAATTGCCCCTGTATGGTAGCAAATTTAAAGACGTATCCTCACATCAAAAATCCTCGGTTCCGATTGGGGCGTCTCCTAGCGTTTCCAATTATTAATCTAAACCATACAGAGAACCACACTAACATATACAAAAAATGTCATCAAATCTGTTCGAACCATTTAGGAAGAGTTCAGTCACATACTAACGTACTGGAGAATTATACCGCGTGATTGGTTAGTCGCTAGCAATATTTTTACATGATATTCATTAGTCATTTATAGTTCTAAATCAATTAAAGAAATAGGTGCTTAATATTTGACCTTATTACCTCGAGACACACAAAAATTATATTCAAGCCATTACGCGCCTTTATTAAAGCACGCATCAAGACGGTGGCGTGGTGATTTATGCCAACACCTTCCTGAGTAGTCCGGTGAAGCTGTAAAGACCTTGCCAGGACAATACTCTCTACAGGACTCTCAGGAATATGCTATTCAGTTCGAGAGAGAGAAAAAAACCTACACCTTCCTCCGGAAAGAAGCGTATGACCCTCCAGAGGGTATTTTATGGGGTAATGTGATAATAAGTGAATGTGTGAGTTTTGGCGGCCAACTAACAAAAGATAATTTTTCGAAGTATAAACAAAAAAAGTACTTATTGTCCGTATTATTATCAAAGCTTATTAACTCCGGGTAACTTTCAGCACCGGTCATTGCACCTAGGTTTATTACATTTTGTATCCAAACTTTTGAAAGTCTTAGAACAAACATTAACTAAGGTTCTCTTTGTTGTTTATTAGTATTTGTTTTGATATTATTATTGTATATGTTAAATGTGATCATAAACTATCATCTCTTTGAATATTGCAAGCGAATAACCTAGTATATACGAATCGTATGCATGTAGGTGCTCCGAGAGCAGTATCCGGAGCTGGTGGCTCGTGTGGTGGAACGAGGTGCGGTCTTTGCAAGGATGTCTTCCGACCAGAAGCAACAGCTAGTGCTCGAATACCAAGCCCTAGGATACTATGTCGGTCAGTATCAACCAACTTTACTAACACCTTTTATAACTTACTAGCTGATCCGGTCACGTGTTGTTGTGCCTAAGTTATTATATGCTGAATTGAATAAAAGAAGCAACAGCTAGTGCTCGAATACCAAGCCCTAGGATACTATGTCGGTCAGTATCAACCAACTTTACTAACACCTTTTATAACTTACTAGCTGATCCGGTCACGTGTTGTTGTGCCTAAGTTATTATATGCTGAATTGAATAAAACACATGCACCATAAAATAAATTGATGTTAAAAAAGAAATTCAAAATTAAAACGTAGCGCCATCTATGAGTTATTTATAACAGTCGGTCCTACAGTCTTCTCTAGACAAACCAATTTAAAGCGCCATCTGTTCGAGACTAATGGAACTTACAATTAACAATAACCAACATTGACAACTATCTAATTTGTTGTAGTAAAAAAATATTGACGCTTTTAATGGAAATATAAATTACCCTATCTCTCAAGTTGGACCAAATTATACATAAATGCATAAATTTTCCTGAAGATCGCTCGATTAGTTTCGGAATTCATCGTGGACAAACATCGTGACACTGGATTTTTATATATTAAGATGTTAAGGGTTTTGTAATTAAGTTTCAAGTAAGTCATATTGGATGTTGATGGAAAATGGATCTAATGCTGTGTCATTTCAACTATGCATTCACTTATGTCTTCATCGAAAACTGAACTGATTTAAAAGAGAAATCAATAGTTATTCTTATATAATTTGTATATATTATTTTAAAAAAATCGGATGTCTAATAATGACCGAAATTTTTTGTAAAGTATAGTAGATGGATTTGCTATGTAACTGAAGTAGGAGGGAAAGATACCAATAAATTTTCTAAAAGATAGAATAATTAGCAATATGATGAATTAAGTGTTGTGACAAAATAACGTTTAAAGAAATGCCCTCATTGTAACAGTACTTATTTATACTAATATTATGAAGAGGTAAAGTTTGTGACGTTGTGAGTTTGTGATATTGTAGGGGGTAATCTCAGGAACTACTGGTCCGATTTTAAAAATTCTTTCAGTGTTATATAGCTTATTTACCGAGGAATTTATCATCACGCTCAAAACATAAAGAGCGGAACACCAGTAAAGAACGCTCCAAAATCGGGTTGATTTTCCTCTTAAGAGCTTCCGATGCGTATTAGCGTTAGCCCAAAGTGACTATTCCTCGCGAACGAAGACACGGCCAAAGGCTAGTATTGAATAAAGTAAATAATTGCCGGTCTTTGTTTTTGAACTCGATAATAATATGTAGTGTAATCTAATTAGTCCCCACTTTTGCTTGGGAAGGGCATTTGTCTAAATATATACATACAAACTTAACATAGTGATCGAGTAATTTGCCTGCTTTTATCGTATACGACAAAGTGACTGTACTGTACCTGATGGCAAGTATAGTATGAATTAAAAACAACGTACAGGCTGATCTCGAAATGTGACAAACTAAAAGGGAGTTAAATAGTGGTGGAAGTGATATCTTATCACTTCACTTAAAACGCGACACTCCTAAACGTATTATTGCCATGCACGTTCTTGTGCTCAGCAGTGGGATTGTTTAAGGCTGGCATTATTGTCAATATTATGAAATTAGTATAAATGTTATAGTCGTGTTACTCATTTAAATTGGTAACTCTGTCGGCTGACGGTGAAAGAAAATATCATAAGGAAATCTAAACCTGAGAAATATTCTTGTAGTAGTACCGTATGTGAGAAAGTATAATAAATGTGGATTACTTGGAGTTTGTAATTACCAATATGGCGTGGTGATTTATGCCAACACTTTCCTGAGTAGTCCGGTGAAGCTGTAAAGACCTTGCCAGGACAATAGCATAGTCAGTTCGACAGAGAAAAAAAAACCTACACCTTCCTCCGGAAAGAAGCGTATGACCCTCCAGAGGGTCTTTTATGGGGTAATGTGATAATAAGTGAATGTGTGAGTTTTGGCGGGATCTTGGAATGTCATGTAGTGGATCATCAGCCGATAGTGTTCCCAATTTAGATTAATTGCCAAAAATAAAACTAAGAAAAAAAAAATGAATGTGGTGTCCCTCCGACAGGGATGTGCGGTGACGGGGCCAACGACTGTGGAGCCCTAAGGGCGGCGCACACCGGCATCTCCCTCTCGGAGCTGGAGAGTAGTGTTGCCGCGCCCTTCACCTCCTCCCACCCCGACATAGTCTGCGTCTCCCGCGTCCTCCGCGAGGGTCGCGCCGCCCTCACCACCAGCTTCGGCGTCTTCAAATTCATGGTCGCCTACTCCCTCACCGAGTTCTTCTCCGTCGCCTTCCTCTACTACTTCGACTCGAATCTCACCGATTTCCAGTTCCTCTTCATAGACGTCGCTCTCATCGTGAACTTCGCTTTCTTCTTCGGCATGACCGAAGCCCACACGGGTAAACTCTGCGTGTTACCTCCCTTGACTTCCCTCTTAGGAATTGTGCCGTTATTCTCGCTGATAGGACAGATGGTCATCATCGGTATCGCTCAGTATTTGAGTTATAACGCTCTAACCCAGTTCCCCTGGTACGTAAGGCATACGTACGAGGGGGAGGAAGCAAACGAGTGTTGGGAGAATTATGCCGTGTTCGCTGTATCAATGTTCCAGTATATAACGTTGGCGATAGTATTCTCCCACGGATCGCCGTACAGGAAATCCGTCGTGACGAACAGACAGCTCATGATAAGTATACTGATAATGACGGGTATATGCGTGTATATAGCGGTTTCGCCCGCGGAATGGCTCGCCACGTTCCTGCAGCTCCGGATGCCGAAGGACGTGCTCATGTGCTATGTAATTTTAGCGATCGCGTCGTTCAATTTCGTCTTTGCGTTGTTCTTCGAAAGGGTTATTATCGAGTACCTGATGGAGGGTAAACAGCTGGTGCCGAAATTTTTGAAGGAGAAGAAAGTGAGGAAGACTCCTCATTTGATGATCAAGAGGCAGTTGACTGATATGGATTATTTGGACTGCGATAGTGTTATCAAGGATCAGAATGAGGGTGGAACAACTGATTCTAGTTGTGGTACCGGCAGCTGACTTTCCAGTAATCACGTGACCTTAATATGATATTGAAGTTTCTATATAATTCCGACATGTATGATTGGTGTGTGATGTCATATGAAGGTCATTCTGAGTACCATTGGAAATTAAACGTTAAGATAAATGAAAAAGATTGACTTTTACAAAACAATTACGATGTTTCAATAAACATTGACTTTTGTAGACCAAAAATATCTAAATATTTGACTATTATTTTCGTGACTATAAAGTATTTTTATTATATAGTTTTAAATGTTTAATGGAATTTTGTCAATTATGAAATGTGATAAGTAAAGGGTATGATAATTGATTTTATATTGAATATATTTATTTATTATTGTATACATTTTATATTTAAAAAATAATATAAAAATAGGCTAAGCCTATTTTGACCTCGAAAGTATTGAACGATACGTTTATTACTACAATGTATTCCATGTTATTCCTATTATAGGGCTTAAAATATTTTAGAAAAATATTAGAACGGTTATGAATATGTGATTTTGTTTCGTTTTTTAATGGTTTCAGTGGAAGCGACAATTGTTATTTTTGGAAAAATCTATGGTCCTTGGACTACAACCGATAAGGAGAAATTATTTTAAAGGCATCCATTATTTTCTTTACTACCGTTATTTAAAATAATAAGGATAATTTTATAGCTGTAATAATTTATCTTTTTATTATTATATAGATGATATATATCCGCAAATAATATTAAAAATCAAAATTGAAAAAATCTGCTTTATACCGGTATATACCGATAATTTTTTTTCGAAATGCGTGTACATTTGCTAATTTAAATTAGTAAAGAAAACTCGTGAAGAATTCCTGAGAAATGTTTTAGTATACAGTACCAATATATTTGGGGGAAATATAGAAATATGGCTATAATAACTCGTTGTGTTTATGCCTGTACCTTCTCTCAGGAGGAGATCACTGTTCGCTAGCAGTGGGATGTTTACAGGTCGGTATTGTATTATTATTCAAAGAAAATGTATATCGATATTTGATTTATTCTCATAAGTTTTGGCTTTATTATGACTCTATACAAGCATTTAATGTATTCCAGCTTTTATCCTAAATTAAAGACGAATAAAATGAAACCATTCAGACAAGCAATACCTAGCAATCAATAGCAATAGATAGATTACATTCAAAGTATTCCATATTCCTTACATTAATTTAAAAAACGAACATTAAAAAAAAGTGTGTTTACTAATGTACACGCGTTAGAAGTTATACTTCTTTGGCGTAACATGATAAAAAAAAATTCACCTTTTTCTACGTTTGTAGAATAAACGACACTAACTATAGAAAAAAGGTATTTAATACATTGAAAGTTTTAATACAAAGAAACAAAATGTTGACTATAGCTAAATCCAGGGTGTCGGTTTTTCGTGACGTTTACTCTCATCATATTTCCCTAACGCGCCAAAAGAAGTATAACTTCAATAGATTTTGCGACCAGATCTATAACTATTTTGGTTCAAAATGATGAAAGTTTTACTATAATTCATGTAATTGTGTTTGCATGTAATGCATATTATTTACAAGTTTAGGTAATTTGAAGAAGCGTCCAGAAATATTTATAATATAAATAAAAACATTAAAGAATAGTAGAAATATTGAACTTTATTTGTGTACAAACGTTTGGGTAAGCTTATACATTTTTATAAATATATATGTACTGAATTATAATTGTTGCATCTAAAATTTTGTCGTATTTGTTTCTTTAGTATATACGAGTGTAGATTTATTTGCAAGAAATAATTAAAATTTGTTCCTTATTCGATCTGACAGTATGTCTGTAACCTCGTGCTAAAAGGACTAATGTCGTTTTTTTTATTTTCTGTAAATTATATAGCAATATTAGAATAAACAAAAATTGTATTTATTTGACCTCACATTTACCCTGTTAGTTATATAAAATATTGTTTATATACAAACAGAAACATACGTTTTATACAACAGTACATACCAGGTGCATGCTTAGACAGTAGCAAATATTTACGGAGGACACTATACACTCGATTCTCGTTTTAAATCAATAAAAAATAGGTGCTTAATATTTGACCTAATTATCTAGAAACATACAAAAATTATACTCAATCCTCTAAGCGTCTATGTTAAAACACAGTGTCAATGACCGTCGGGATTTTCCATTTTATTATCGAAAGTTATTATTTCCGGGTTGCCACTAGTAGGTTTTATCACCGGTCATTCAATCTAGATTTATTTAAGTTATTATTCATACTTTTAAAATTCTTAGAACAAACTATACCTAAGGTTCTCTTTGTGTTCTGTTAGTATTTGTTTTGATATTATTTTATGTGTTAAATGTGACCATTAAGTGTCATATTCTAGAATACTGCTAGTGTCTATCCTTTCACCTAGTATAAAGTAGATAACAATTAATGTGAGGTCTGGAGTCTGAAAAAGGTAGAATGACCTAAACGACCGATCTCCAGACTTTTGTACTTTATAATTAACCTAATTTTTTTTATCATTTCGTGTAGTACAAAGAATTCGCACCAACAAAGTTCTTATGAAACTATAGATAATAGATTTTCAGTATTACTGTATTGAAAGGGTTAATAATCAATTTAAAACAATGCGGTTTACATTTCATTTTGTTCAGTTGAACCATAAATTTGAAGAATAGTGTTAATCTGATTATATATACACGAGGACCCAAAAAATAGAAGGATTTATGTGAAAATTTTACGGACGGATTGACACGATAACGCGCCAAAAGAAGTATAACTTCAATAGATTTTGCGACCAGATCTATAACTATTTTGGTTCAAAATGATGAAAGTTTTACTATAATTCATGTAATTGTCTTTGCGCCATATAAAAATATAGCATATTAGTTACAAAATTAGGTAATTTCAAGAGACGTCCAGAAATATTTATAATATAAATAAAAACATTAAAGAATAGTAGAAATAGTGATCTTTATTTGTGTACAAACGTTTGGGTAAGCTTATACATTTTTATAAATATATATGTACTGAATTATAATTGTTGCATCTAAAATTTTGTCGTATTTGTTTCTTTAGTATATACGAGTGTATATTTATTTGCAAGAAATAAATAAAATTTGTTCCTTATTCGATCTGACAGTATGTCTGTAACCTCGTGCTAAAAGGACTAATGTCGTTTTTTTTATTTTCTGTAAATTATATAGCAATATTAGAATAAACAAAAATTGTATTTATTTGACCTCACATTTACCCTGTTAGTTATATAAAATATTGTTTATATACAAACAGAAACATACGTTTTATACAACAGTACATACCAGGTGCATGCTTAGACAGTAGCAAATATTTACGGAGGACACTATACACTCGATTCTCGTTTTAAATCAATAAAAAATAGGTGCTTAATATTTGACCTAATTATCTAGAAACATACAAAAATTATACTCAATCCTCTAAGCGTCTATGTTAAAACACAGTGTCAATGACCGTCGGGATTTTCCATTTTATTATCGAAAGTTATTATTTCCGGGTTGCCACTAGTAGGTTTTATCACCGGTCATTCAATCTAGATTTATTTAAGTTATTATTCATACTTTTAAAATTCTTAGAACAAACTATACCTAAGGTTCTCTTTGTGTTCTGTTAGTATTTGTTTTGATATTATTTTATGTGTTAAATGTGACCATTAAGTGTCATATTCTAGAATACTGCTAGTGTCTATCCTTTCACCTAGTATAAAGTAGATAACAATTAATGTGAGGTCTGGAGTCTGAAAAAGGTAGAATGACCTAAACGACCGATCTCCAGACTTTTGTACTTTATAATTAACCTAATTTTTTTTATCATTTCGTGTAGTACAAAGAATTCGCACCAACAAAGTTCTTATGAAACTATAGATAATAGATTTTCAGTATTACTGTATTGAAAGTGTTAATAATCAATTTAAAACAATGCGGTTTACATTTCATTTTGTTCAGTTGAACCATAAATTTGAAGAATAGTGTTAATCTGATTATATATACACGAGGACCCAAAAAATAGAAGGATTTATGTGAAAATTTTACGGACGGATTGACACGATAAATATATTATTTCCAAAACTTCTGCACTTTTAGCAGTTAATTATTGTATTTTGAGATTGCACATACATTTGGGAACTATTTCAATAATTTAATAGCGAAAAGTGCGATGTGGACAACCTAAATATTAATGGCTCATATTTTCAGAGGCCTATTTTGGCATTAAAACGAAACTTTTGAGCGTGATTCCGAGGATTTTTTTTTTTAAACGTCATACTATATATATATATATGTATTAAGGATAAGGATTTATGTGAAAATTGTACGGACGGATTGTCACACGATAAATATATTATTTCCAAAACTTCTGCACTTTTAGCAGTTAATTATTGTATTTTGAGATTGCACATACATTTGGGAACTATTTCAATAATTTAATAGAATAATCTCATTTGTTACTGAAAGCATTTTACATGATATATTTTAAATTATTTTCACTTTGGAATTGAAATGTGTAATAGAATATTTAGTCATGTATTTGATAATGTATATGAAATATAACAAATGTTCGTGTTGATTGGTTTTTTTTATTACTATTTTAAATATAAATTCACTTTGACGGACTTCTTTCTAACTTTTATAATATTTTTTTTGTATAACTTAATTAAGCACATTGTGATAACTTCACG
>MU161320.1:16164-36518 GCA_015888305.1 Antheraea pernyi | reverse complement strand
CATAATTCAATCCCTATTACTATAAATAGCACATCTATAATTCCATATTCAATAACTCAATACACACGTAACATACCTACAATTCTATATCTCTATTCTATTATGATCGCGTGAATTATCTAAAAATCTATATTAAATGTCTATAAATCTATATCTATGCTCTCTCTATAAAATATCACTAAATCTATGTATAAAACTATGTGTAAGCTACTTATCGTGTGCGTCGCCAACAGAAATGTTCAAGCACTTTCCACCCTCAATTATTAGTATAGAGTTTCAGTCTAAACAACGGCGGAGGTTAATTTACATAATATTTTAATGTAACAATATTATTGCCGCAATATTCTTGCCGAAGCCGCGTCGCGGACGCTCGTTGAACCCTTTATAATGGAAATGCAAATAACTTTAATTGGGTCAGGCAAATAACCGAGCAAAATATACAAACATTTGCGTTTTATTCTTATTTACATTATAAATTGTGACCTCATCGATATATAAATTTTATATTGAACACTATTTATATTCAGTATAGTTACATTATTATTTTATTCTGGATATGAATTAAAATCCAAGCAAAGCTATAAGGTAACAATTTGGATAGTATAAACAATACTATCCAAAGCTATAAAAATCCACTAGGATCATAGAGTCAAAACGACATCAGCCAAAACAATTCTTGGTTTAAGTATAATTTTAAAAATAAATACACGAACTATATAACTGTCGAAATATGTAAAATAAATAAAACCTTCGGATTGACATCAAAACAAAATTATAAACGAAAACTTGAACTTGAATAAACAACTGCGAACTACTTGGTCTCTATGTAACGCCATCTATTTTTTTTTTCTCGGACTGACTACGCTTTTAACCTGGCAGGGTCTTCACAGCTTCACCGGACTACGTAACGCCATCTAGCAGAAAAAAACAGAACCATAAATGTTTCTGTATCATAATTTAAAAAATTACCGGTTGCAAGCTATTTATATAGTGGATTATGTAGATACAAGCTATTGTAAATTTTTATATAGTACTGAATTCTTGGTATTAATTTGGAAGGCTTGAGAATAAACATTTATTTGAGTATAATATTATAATAGGTATGTGTACTTATTATATTCTTTTATTTTTCACTATAACGAATGATTAATGAAACGACTTTAATATTATTGTAAAATATATATTTTACTATTGATAGTATAGATAGACATATTTATCTATAAAATGTCAATATAAACTTTATGTGGCTGCACAGACTACTAAGAGGATACTACGTATTGTGGCTGTATGGTATGCAGTTCATTGCCAGCCAACGAAATAGAATAAAAAACGATGGAACCAAAGTGAAGCTGGGAACAAATGAATAAATCAAAAGTTACAAAAGTTGCAAAACAAACCGTTTCAATGGGCGTTGTCATACTTTGTGTTACTGATAATCAGTGATTACTAACAGATAAGACCTCGAGTAACAATTCACATTGTTGGTAAAATAGGACTGGAGAGATAAAACACTGATTTCGATTGTCTACTGCTATGTTGATATCAATAATCGATCCTTCGTAGTATTTTTATCTATAACTTACAAAAACTACTAAAAATCAGAACTTGTTCTACAAAACTCACGATCTTAAATTGTTATAATAAAATTTTAATTCATAAAACACGTGTTAAATATCAAGAAACGTAAATAATCATTAGTGATAACTATGGTGACTCATGCAAGAATTTTACTATAAAGTAAAACATATAATGTGAAAATGTTACTAATCGTAGTGTTTATTTACCTATTTACAAGTGTGAAGTGTCAATCTAATAAGGATCTTTATAATGGACAGTTCAACAATGATTATTTGTCAAAGAACCAAGACGGCACTAGAGAATCTAGACTTCCCAGTCCAGGGGACAGTGACTACAGGACTTACGTGTACAATAACAGGCGATATGGTACCGATCCGTCTCGGTACAACCCCTATAACCCAAATATAAACCAGCCAGGAGGTTTCCCTTACAATCCGATAAATACAAATCCACTTGATGAGCAATTTAAATTTAATATTGTAAGTGATCCTTTTACATTAACTCTTTTTTTGTTTATATATTTGGTAACCGTGGTCCTTATCCACAATTCAGCCAGTGTCATGGGGTGAGTGTGATAATCCAAGCAATGTATTAAACAAGAAAAAATTTAACAGCACCTGAAAAACTTAAATTTAAATCCAAGTTGACAAATAACCACCCCTAAAACAAAAAATGTGGAACAGGGTATTTCTGTGAGTGAATATTGAGTTTTTTATATTCTATATTAATTATATATCACATTCTTGCCTAGTGTAAAGGATTTTGTGATATAGAATTGTAATATTAAACCTGAAGAACAATTGTCTCCGAAATACAGCTGTTAAACCACACCTATAGGTGCTTGATCCCGATTTGAGGGTGACCGCCAGCCTGAAGGGAACTAGATAAAGCCCTTTAACTTCCTATGATTTCACCACAATGTCTTACTTCACATAAAGCTTGGACTAATTGAAAGCTTATGTCCATAAACACAATACCTAAATATGCTACTGTGGAAACATCTTATAAAAGCAGGTATATTAATTGACTTTGAAAAAATAGTATGAAGAAATATTATTTCTCGGCATGAATGGGTTGGCTCGCCCGGGGTAGTACCACCCTCTCACAGAAAACCGACGTGAAGTAACAGTGCTTGCGTTATTGCATTTCGTTCGGTTAGTGAGAGCGCCGGAAGCCCACCTCCCTTCTCCTTCCCCCTTCCTTACTCCCTGTCTCCCCCAAGGCAGGTTGGCAACACACTTGCGACTCCCCTGGTGTTGCAAGTGTCTATGGACGGTGGTGATCACTTAACATCAGGTGACCTGTCCATTTGCCTCCTATGATATAAAAAAAAAAAAAAAAAATTGATTTGTATTTGTAAATTGTATTTATTAGAATATATTTTTTGATATTTGAATGAATTTGGTGAAGGGATTACACAAATTGATCATTGATCATTCCAGGTTGAAATATAATGAATGCCCGCTATAATATATAATATTTGATTGAATGTCATCAATAATTTTTGTTGTAACATAATCACAGAATCGTGACCCCAACAATCCAGATGCTCTATTTCCCGGGGTTCTGGGTGGTTGGAGAGAAGATTTACAGGGCAGAGAGAGACGTGACTCAAGGCAGTTGAAGAGAGATATATTTGTGAACACAAATTTTGGCCAAGTGCAGGGATTTAAGGTAAGCTTGGTGTACCTTTCATATGTTTTTTTTTTTCAAAACCATAGGTCAACCTATTTGACACATTTGAGGTGACAGTGATTTTCATGAAAGTGTATGTGTTTTATCTCAAATTGTAAATTGAATTATGCAAATTTTATGGAAGTTTCAATAGTTTTCTCATCATGTGTATTTTACTAATAACTAACTAACCTGTTGGCAATACTACATATTCTAAATATTGTGTTTCGTTTGAAATAAATCTTGCAGTAATAATGGACTAATTGTCATTATTATATTTAATTTACAGGTTTACTTATATGATAATCCAGACCCGGATTCAGGATATCGACCTTGGTTGACCCCAGTTGAAAGGATACAGGGTGAAGTGTCAGTGTTTCTTGGAATCCCCTATGCTCGACCGCCTGTCATGGAAGGGAGATTTAAGGTAAAAAATAACTAATAAAATACAGGACATCAATAGCTGTGAGAGTGCCATAGAAACCTGTTCGGGCCCTGCTTTGACCAATATATATTATGAACTTACACTAAGTCAGAGCTTTGGGTAGAGGATAACAACATGATGGGACTATAGCCACCATCATCTGATTGTTAATGTATAGCCAAGTATTAATAGGTGCTTCCTAGAAACTACCATTTATATTGTGTCTTTTAAGTGTGTTGCATCTTAGATGCGGTTAGATAATATTATGTAACATTGTGGTCAGATGCTAAATACAGTTTATTAACACCTTACCGCTGAGCAAAGATCTTTATGAATAAATCATTACATATGTTTCAGTGGATTTCATCAACATACAAAATGGATAAATGAAGTCTAAATAGATTTATAGAGAAGATATTTATGTAGCTAGATACTCTGTTCACAATAAATAATTTTACAGCCACCTCGTCAACATCCAGGTTGGCAACTGGTACAAGCAGTCGACTGGGGCCCTGCATGCCCGCAGCCTGTTCGGTTCACGGGAGCCACTAAAGGCATCCGTGATATGGACGAAGATTGTCTATACTTGAATATATTCTCACCAAATGTAAGTAAATCATTGTCATTTAACTGAATACATACTTTGCTGTCTAATTCATAAATGTTAAAACGTGTTAAAAAACCGTATATAGCCAAGGATCACTAGTATAGGATATCCAAATGAAACTATTATTAATAAAATTTAAACCACATTTTGGGAGTGATTTTAATTTAAAATAATTTTCTTTTGGTAACAACAAAGATTTATTTATTTCATTGAACATTTTAATATAGATGTTCAATTGTAAAGTTTTATGACAATCATTGTATCTTTACTCCCCACAAGGTAAACAAAACAACATGGCTGTCTTTTTGTCTCTTGTCTAAAGATATATGTTAAGGAGGAATTATATGGGATGCTTCATGTATTTTATTTGTTATTTTCTTTTTTCTATATACTTCTTCATTATCATCTATTTTACAGTAAAAGGAAACTATAATCAAAATATTTCTAAATCTAATTTATGGGACAGTTAAAAAAGGACAGTTTAAATACCAAATGACTTTTGTTTAACTTTAATTCTTATTATGCACTAGCTGTGCCTGTGACGTCGTCTGCGTCGAAACCTATGTAAAAAAAACAGTGATTAATAAAGTTATATAAATGTATTAAGTCCATTTACATGTCTACTTTTCTCTCGTACTTACGCCGCGTCGTCATTAAAACTACAATAACTTTTGATAGAGTGGACCGATTTTCATGAAACAAACACTAAGTTACTCCCGAGTATATGCTTTACGATTTTCTCGCTGAGGGTTTATTGTGAACCTAGTACTTTAGCAGTGATGCGTGTTCACAAAAAACTGACAGACAGACATTTATAAAAATTATTGAAATGTATGCTATTACTTATTCCTAGACACCTGCAATATTTTTTACACGAAAATCGAATATGTACATACACCTTAGATTTACATTCTTATTATACGTATAGATCAGTGATGTTTATAAAAATCTTCCAAATAATAATTATAAATCATTTGAAATTGATAACAACCTGCCTTACCTATCATATATATTAATACGTGAAGTCTAAACTTTGTATCCTTTTTTGAGAGAAATGCGCGAACGGATGAATGTGAAACTTGGCATAGTTAAAGTTTATATGGAGGAGAAGTGCAGAAAGCTATTTATTTTATATAAAATGCGTTAGAAGTACATTAAATTAATTAAAATATGCATTACTCACACTAATGCTTCAATTTTACACAACATATACACACATGTAAATAAAAAAGACATTTTGACATCTGTCAAAAAAAGACTTCAAAAAAGGTTGTGAAGGAGGTTGCTATGCTCGACTGTATGTATTATTTTACTCTTACGTTCCAATTACCCTTTTTCATTCTACATTCAACTTTAAAAAATCAATGAACTATGGTCGAATGTCGACTCTGACTAGTACAAATGCTACTACTAGATACATGTCTAACAATATATTGTATGTCATAGGATAAACTGCATGTTTCTATACTTTATTTTATTAGATAAACAAAGTCTTTAAAAAGCATTCTTAATAGATTTAATAGAAGTTACATTTTAATTGTGACTAATTCTATATCATTTTCGGACTGAAATATACATTCCGACTATTAAGGTGAATTAGATCAATTAACTAATCAGTCTCCCAGCTGTCAGTAATTGACTATACAAGTGCACCGTCAATTTATTCCTTATTAGTCCCTAAATCTAAAGATTACTTACAATTAACTTCACTTAAGATTAAATATGGAACTATAGAATATTATAAAACTTAGTTTGTTTTAATATGAGTTAAAAAATTCAATAAATAATTTAGTCATTTAAGTAGCTCTCTGGTTGTATCCATTCCCTTGAACAATGCGTTTATATTCACTCTTCTAACTAGCTAACTAACTATAGTACGCGTCACACGTTTTGGCCGCTCTGAATATAGCTTCAAGTTCGGCTTTGCGCATAGTACAGTCAAGAGGTTAATACAAAACAAATTCAAATATTATTGTAAGAATTTAAAATTAACATTTATTCATCTTTAAGTTGTCTCGATATTATACATACAATATATTACCTTTTTAATAAATTATGATTCATATAGATATTTGACTATTATATTAAGTAACACATTGTAACTTTCTGAAGATTTTGTATTTGAAATGAAGATATGCCTTTGATTTGTTGTCTTGTAAAGGCTTTCATAGCTAATTTATGAGGACTTGTTTATTTGAATTGAGTGGACATGAACATACATACGAGATATACATAACTACATATAAAATAGTTGCAAGGGATTAGAGATGAAAATGAATGGAGAATAAAAATCAAATTATTATTGGTCTAATAAAATAACTGTAAAAACTAGAAATTGACACTAATAGCTGAACAATAGAGTAACAGACAAAACTAGAATATTAACAGTTCGCCACATTATGTATTTGTCAGTTATAATGAGCTCCAAACAAACGTTTAATAACTTGGTTGATGAGTTTTGCGTGATCGCATACTTTACTTGAATGATTCGTTGTGTCTTATACAATATTTGTTTCTATCTGTAGGGTAAAATCTTAAGGGTGTAGGGTAATATTTTGTAATAAACATTATAGTGGGCAACATCTTCCATAGAAACACCATTTTTAGAAGTGGACGAGTCTTATAAGAATAAATTTTAATAATAACTAATATTCACAAGTAACAATAAAGAGAGAAAAAAAACTGTTCTTACAAAAAAAAAGCACGAAAATAGTAATAATATGTAATTAACAACAACAAAACTGTTCTGAATCTGACAGTACTGCAACTAGTTATAACAGGACACATGTGTCAAGGTGGGTCCAACAGGGACGAGGAACGAGCGCAGGCGAGCTTGCTTCCCCTTTACCGCTTTACGTCCCTTGTGATACCCAAATTTAGTTATTCAACGAGATCCCTTCCTCTCCTTTTCATAACCGCACCAAGCGTGCTGGTCTTCGGAGCCACAGTTTTACGGTAAATCCTATCTGGGCACAAACTAACAAGTTCGCAACTTATGTTTGCCGTACCGTGAAGCTGTGGAACAATCTCCCAGCCAACGTGTTTCCTCCTTCCTATGACATGGGGTCCTTCAAGCGCAACGTGAAGAGATACTTACGCAGGCCGGCATGTCAGCGGTGACGGGCGATGGATAGTATTTATCTCGGTGGTCGCCAATGTTTTTGGATTGTACTGTGCTTACAATCAGGCACAGTATAGTCACTTTGCCGAGCTACAATAAAAAAAAAAGAAATGTGTTCTGCGCATCTACTTCAGAGCGGTTAAAAAGTTTGACGCTTTGTGATTAACAGTGGTAATATAATATATAGTTAAGATGCCATCCAATAAGTGCAAAAAACTTTTGACTTTGAAAACATAGTAACATTTTTTTAAAGTGAAACCTGTTATGGGAGTCCTTTGAAATTCTGATCCTCAAGCTTTGTGTGACAAAAATGGTGGGGGTAAACACTGTATCGGGTAAAGTGTTGAAAACATCGATTCTCATCCGAACGCCGTAGTTAAACAATGGCGTGGCCACTACTTAGATGGGTGACCGTCTGGGAATACCATGTGATGTTGGATATTTGTTGCATTGTTCTAATTAAAATATTTCACTGTAATACAAAAGTTTCAAAAAGTGTAACTTCTCACTTACGTATATAAATACACACACTATTATTCATATGTTGAGAAATCTAAATGATTTTTTGACCACACAGCAGAAGATTCATAAGATACATCACTGCCCACTTCTGATTCAGACTGTATGATATATTATGAACATAGAGTTGTTTGTTACAGACAGAGGCTGGATCGACAGCCCAACGTTACCCAGTGATGGTGTATATCCACGGAGGGCAGTTTTCGTCCGGCGCCTCGAATCTCTTCCCAGCTCATATGTTGGCAGGATTCTATAATGTCGTCGTTGTCTCCCTTAACTATAGACTAGGTGCTCTGGGTATGTCTGTAATTCTTATTAATAAAATGTCATTATATGATCTATGACTTTTGTTTGTTATTTATTTTTTGTAATGACAATATTATTATACAAGTATTATGTTTGTCTGTGTTGTTCATGCCAACTTCAGCGAACGAATCAATTATTATAACAATCGATTACCAATATATCAATGGTAACTTACTATCGGGTGAACCGTCTGTTCGTTTGCCTCCTATAACATAAAAAATGATTTAGAACTCACTGATCATCAATTTCATTGATATTTTTGGAGGGAAGTAATGACAGTGGTCCAATTTTTTTTATGATTTTCTTTTTATGGCTTATTTGGATTTTTTAATGGGTTTAGGGCTTGACCACAATCTCACGTCATATTAAATGATGGTCTAAGATGGTTAAAATTGTAAATCTAGATTGGGTCTTGGCAACAGATTTTATAGTTGGAGGTGGTAGCTAGTGGATAGTGGGCTTAGAAAAATGCTATGGTTTCATCATGTATTCCTTCACCGAAAGTACTGGATAATTTATTTACCATTTTATATGGTCATTATTACAAACAGGTTTTCTATCGACCGGTGATGAAAACTCACCTGGAAATTATGGCATCCTCGACCAAGCAATGGCTCTGCGTTGGGTGTATGATAATATTGGCTCCTTCAATGGTGACCGGGATTCTATCACGCTGTTCGGCCCAGGAGCTGGTGCAGCATCAGCCGGTCTATTGGCCATCGCTCCACAGACCAGGCATATGGTGTCGAGGATCATAGCTCAGGTATTCATCTATGTCAGGTTTAGTTTCTTTTACTTTATGAAGGTAAACTTATCTTATGTTAAGTGATGATTTATACAGCGCGACTGTTTAGTCGCTAGCAATATTTTTACAGGACAATCATTAGTTGATTCTCGTTTTAAATCAATTAAAAAAATATTTGACCTAATTATCTATAGAAAAATTAAAATTATATTAAATTACGCGTCTATGTTAAAGCACAGTGTCAATAACCCTTGGGTGAAGTGAAAGTGAATGTGGGAACAGCATGAACAAAACAAAAGGGTTTGTTGTCCGTTTTATTATCGAAGGTTATTAACTCCGGGTCGCCCATTGCAGCTTTCAGCACCGGTCATTGCACCTAGGTTTATTACGTTTGTATCTATACTTTGAAAGTCTTAGAACAAACTTTAACTATGGTTCTCTTTGTTGTTCGTTAGTATTTGTTTTGATATTGTTATTTTATATGTTAAATGTGACCATGAATTATAATCTCTTAGATTAGAAGTGACGAACCTATCACCTTATCTTTTTTTGGCATATTTTCCCACTATGGTATAGGTGTTTATGCACATACATTTTTTTTCTCCAACTACGCTATTGGCCTAGCAAGGCCTTAACAGCTTCACCGGACTACTAAACATACTAAATGATAACATCTACATTAGTACATAACTAATATCCTTGAACTTACTATCCGGCAAATTAGTTAAATGTGTTCTAGGACTTTGTAGTAAAACTTAACACTATTACATAAAAAAACTAATGCTAGTTTCACTGAGCCTGAAACATGGGACAGTTAAATTATAGTTGTTTGTGGTAATAAAATTATGTCATTTCTAAACATTTCTAAGTTTTTGAGAACATATGTTACCAAGAATGTATTGGAATTGAAAAGTTAAGATACTAAACTCCTGAACTTGGTTTTTAATGATTCTTTAGGTGCATTATTGTTCAAGCAATTTATAGCGACAAACTCACCTCGCCGTTTATAATATTTGTGGGAATTAGGATTGTTAAAGTATTACAATTGGTATTATGTTACTGTACAGTATTATTTTACTGTGCAAAAATTTCTGAATGGTCGACAGTTTGGTTTCACAAAATCGAAATCTACTACTGACGCTGGTGCAACGCTCATAAATCATATATTGGGAGCCTGGGAGGATTCGCAGGATGCAATTGGTGTGTTCTGTGATTTGTCTAAGGCCTTCGATTGCGTTGTTCATAGTACGCTTATACTTAAATTAAAACACTACGGTATTTGTGGATCTTCTCTCGACCTTCTAGTCTCTTATTTAAAAGATCGCTGTCAGAAAGTTAACATACATGGGGTAACCTCTGCGGGATCGCTTGCTAGAATTGGTGTCCCGCAGGGCTCTATTTTAGGGCCGTTTTTGTTCTTAATATACATAAACGATCTAACGCTAGTGGTTACAATAATTTTTTAAAGATTATACTCTGTGGTTATTTGTTGCTGGTCACTAGGGACACAAAACTTCAACAATACTCGTAGTCCGGTGAAGACCTTGCTTACAATACCGTAGTCAGTTCGAAAAAAAAATTCATCAATACTGATATATTTTATTGTGCTATGGAAGTGATCAGTTAGATAAACTACGCTAGAAAATTAGTCGGTCAAAAAAACCAAGATATACATATTCAAAATTATTTTACTAAATATGCACGCACACACACGCATACTTAAGCGTCATTATTACTAATCTAATTCCTTTCTTTTCTCCTTATACGACTATAATTATACGTTATGTTATTATAACAGAGGAGTTCTATTTTGGCTTTCCTTGTTACAAATTCTACGTTATTTTAATTGAATATGGTATACTATTGAATATCCTAATAGATAAATATATCATTGGTAGCTCTAGCAAAAATATAACAATATATAGTCCAGATATATAATTTACTGTATGTCCGGAAAAACTTTGAGAAACTGAATTTAGTTAAAGACCGGCATAATCTAAATACTAGAAACTGTAATAAACTGGTGGTCCCATGTTTCAGACTTAGTAAAACCAGTAATAGTTTTTTAGGTAATAGTGTTAGGTTCTACAGTAAAGTCCCAAAGCATGTTACCGATTTGCCGGACTGTAAATTTAAGCACCATGTCCAACGGGTTTTAGTTTCAAAAGGATATTATAGAGTGGATCAGTATGTGAATGATAGTGATGTCTGGAATTGGCTCCTCTCTGTGCATCCACTAAAAGCATTGTTGTATAATGTATTAGAAATATATGTTAAAAGAAAATGTACCCGATCGAGTTTCTTGCCGGTTCTTCTCGATGACTGGGTTGTTTTCCGAACCGGTAGTAGTCTTTGACGTTCATAAGTGCCTTATTAGGGCCTAAACTGAATAAAGTATTTTTGATTTGATTTGTTTAAATTAATTATTTTGCTTTTAATTGTAATTTAATTATGTAATATAAATACATCAGAGTGGATCCGCGTTAGCAGACTGGGCAATGATAGAAGACAAGTTCCGTGTGCAGAACACGTCTTTAGTGTTTGGCCGTTTGTTGGGATGCCCCATTGACTCTGCGTGGAAACTGGTGAACTGTTTGAGACAAGGCAGGAGCTTCTACGAGTTGGGAAATGCTGAGTTTCAGGTAAGATTTTTATGATTTAAACTTTTGTTACTAGGATAATATTTTATGGTTAGTCAGTTTTATCCAAAGGGCAATACAAAGAGAGGAGTCAATTACATTTAAGAAATTCATGCTTTTCCATAATTATACTAATTAAGTTATTTGTTGTATGTTTTAATTCTGATATAAGCTAGTGGTTGTTCTTGAATTTGTGTATGTGAAGATACTTTAGTTCTTTCATAGAAACTAAATGTTTTATTTCAATTAATTGTGCGATTTCTTTTATTATAACTTATCCTTTTATTATAGTCTATTTTCGTTGATTTTAAATTGACTCGGACATACAACACATTTTAATTTCATTTTTATATATACCATATATGAATTGATACATTTCAAAATGAGTGAATTCCAATTTTAGTTGTTCCTAATATTTTGCGTTAATTTTCAATATTTTCAAGTTTTGCTCATGAAAAATATAAATATTATAAAAAAGAAACTAAAAACCTTATTAACTGCAAAATTGGAACTTTGTTCCCGGTGAATAAAAACTGGAAAACTTAAAAAAACTAAACATGTTATATGGACTATTTTATTATTTACCAGGTGAAAGGTTAGACAATCACAGTATTCTAGGATATGACACTTCATGGTGACATTTAACACATACAATAATAGCATCAAAAGAAATACTAAATAATGTAGTAACAATCTAGGTTGAATGACTGGTGATAAAACCTGCGAGCGGCGACCCGGAGTCGATAACTTTCGATAATAAAACTCTTTTGTTGTTGACTTCGAAAAATTATTCTTTGTTAGTTGGTTGTCTTCACTCACCCGACGTTCATTGACGTTGTGCTTTAACATAAACGCGTATAGGATTGTCTATAATTTTTGTACGTTTCTAGATAATTAGGACAAATATCGAACGTGTGCTTTTGAATTGATTTAGAATGAGAAACGAGTGCAGAGTGTCTTCCATAAATATTGCTACTGCCTAAACATTCACCTGGTATATATTATAGTTAAATTGGATTTAGGTAATTTTGAAATGTAACGACTCATATTAAGTATTTCCCACAGCCACAAGTGGGCTTCATACCGTGGGGTCCCGTGCTGGAGCTGAACTTCACGTTCCCCGGAGACGAGTGGTACGAGGGCTGGCGCGAGAGGGACTGGCACTTCCTGGACACTATGCCTGAGGAACTGTACAGGCGACGGCAGTTCAACCCTTCGTTGCGATACATGACCGGAGTCACTACGCAGGAAGCTGCTTATGTTCTGTGTGAGTACTCATTTTATCTGTTGAAAAAATTCAACAATATAACAATACGTTGCTGTGGCTCAGTTATTGAAAAATAAATTCAAAATTAAAACGTAGTGCAATTTATTCCTTATTATTATAGATCTCTGAAACAAAAAGTTACTATAATGTTTCTTCTGAAAGCAACGGTCTAAAAGTGGTAGAACGCGGTTAAGTACATTTTGATTTTACAAACTGAAAATCGATTCTTTTATTATTTTTATATTATAAAGAGGTAAAGTTTGTGAGTTTGTGACGTGGTATATTTTATACCGATATTCTTTATTCCCAATAGTAAAATAAATTTGATATAGTAACAATATGGGGTTATGAAAGTGTGGTGTCAATTATTATTTGTATACCAAAGGTTACATCTTTGTGAGTCAAAATATGATCGGTCTAGTAGAATAGTGGCATATTATGCTTAGTTTGATATATATCGGCGCCTACCCACATTCATCGCGTGATTCGGTCACGCCTCTGTCCCTACTACTCGACTTGTTTTGGTATAAAAGGAGCGGAGCTACCGCTGTTAAGTCAGTCTTAGCTCTGGCACCGCGCGGTACACTCGTACTGTGCGAGTCGCTTATCTTAGACTCTGAATAATTAATTTGTGCAAACGAATTAGTTATTGTTTGTAATTAATTAATTGGTTACTATTATGGGGTGATAGTCTGATATTAATTAATTATTATTTTGTATTGAGATGTGATGAAATTATTATAGGTGGTTTAGCGAGTTCATTCCGACGATATTATTATGATGGGGTGGTTTAGTGAGTTCATTCTGACGGTATTATTATGATGGGGTGGCTTAGTGAGTTCATTCTGACGATATTATTATGATGGGGTGGTTTAGTGAGTTCATTCTGACGATATTGTTGTGATGGGGTGGATTAGTTCTCATTTATATCATTTTTATGATGGATCATGGCGCGTCTCCGACATATACTATATGGTAACTCAGTCAGTTGGTCCAAGCGGGAATGCTCCCTGTGCACATCACCTTTTAAACCCTTCCATTTTGAACGAATTGGAGGTTAGAGGTGGATTAGTTTATGGCATCTTATAATATTGGGTCTTATATTAGTTTGTCATATCGACAAAGAATACTTCTGTCTTTATGTTCCTTTATGTAATTATTACGAGTTTTTTTTTCTTGATAATATATCCAGTCAACAACGAGTCACTGGCGCCGAATTACGAGATATCCGAGTCGTGGTTCAACCAGAAGGTTTCAGAGCTAGTGCTGCGCTACAACTACACGCTGAACCCTCGCGGTGTGTACGAAGCTGTCCGCTACATGTACACATATCACCCGGAGCCGCACAACACTAGCGCCATCAGGGACCAGTATATACACGTGAGTGACCTTTACTTTATACATACTTTAACTAGCGACCGACCCCGGTTTCACACGCGCTCAATGTACCACTACATTGTACATTAGACATTAAGAGTCTAAAGAATTTACATATTTTTTTTAATGTCATAGCAGGCAAACGAACAGGTGTGTCACGTGATGCTAAGTGATCACCACCGTCCATAGACACTAACAACACCAGGGGAGTCGAAAGTGCGTTGCCAGCCTGTGTTTGGGGTAAAGGGACTGAGGGAGGGGTGAGAGGGGAGGGGAGGGGAGGAGGGTCTCCGGCGCTCTCACTGACCGAACGATACGCAATAATGCAAGCACTGTTATTTGAGGTCGGTTTTCCATGAGAGGGTGGTACTACCCCGAGCGAGCTGATCCATTCATGCTGAAACCAGTAATAGCTATTGCTTGGGTCTACCACATAGATAATACGATAATATGTTTAGTCGCTTCTATATTTACAGTTCATCAAAGTCATTAAAACTACATAAGAATCTTTACACAAACATTTTTCTTTAAATATCTGTGATATTATCTTATATATTTTTTGATATGATATACTGTAAAGGGCAATCGTGATCTACATTCAATGCCCAACGTAATAAGGATCAATGCAATATTCAGCAAAATAGCGTCACATACGACCAGATATTTTTTTTATTAACATAGAAGATAAACCTGATTACTGTTGGTTATCTTTAGGAGATAAATGTATGCCATAAGGGAGTTTTCTGTGGTCAATTTAAAACGCACAATTTTCTACTACTTTACATTGTTGTAGGGTTAGGCAGCGTTAATAATGCAAGTGATCAAAATATATTATAATCTTGTTATAGATCAATAATGGTCCATCATTGGGTCCATCAAATGCTTCAAGGAACTTTGTTCCAAAAGTTTTATCAATCACCATCTACTATTACTTCTGTCAGATGTTTTACTTTTTTATTTTGATTTAACAGTGCCCAGGACACCGTCCTCATGTAACCTATTGTAAAAAAACAGTAACTAATAAAATTACCTGAATGTATCAAGTTCATTTACTTATCTAGTTTTCTCTCGTACTTAAGTCGCGTCGTCATTAAAGTTACGATAACTTTTAATAGAGTAAACCTATTTTAAGGAAATGTAAGACTAAATGTTACTCAAGGATGTCCATAATGATTTTTTTTTTTGCTGAGGTTTTATCGTGAACGCAGATACTTACATACAGACAGACATTTGTAAAAATGATTGAAATGTATTTTATTACTTATTCCAAGATGCCTGCAAATTTTTTTTCACTATAAAAAGAAAAGTACAAACACGTTACATTTACATTTTTATTATATGTATAGAATATATATAAATTATATTTTAAATGGTGACACCACATATTGACATAATATAACTCCAATGGTTTACACAACGCACATCGAGATAATTCACGGCAGGATTTTTTCAAACTTCCTTGATACTTAACATTATATTATGGCCGATTTAAATGATAATTTACAAATTATAGCGTATGCAATATTCTGATGTATAACAGTTATGTTAATTTTTATTATATGTGGGGTGGGAGAGGTTGAAGTCGCTCACCCCTGCATCCGGACATATGGATCTATATTTACAGTTGCTGTCGGACTTCCTTTACCGTGCACCGACGGACAAGCTAGTGAAAGAGTTATTAGAGCACAACGTGCCCGTGTACATGTACGTGCTGAACACGACGGTGGAGTCGCGCGCGCGGCCGGAGTGGCGCCGGTACTCGCACGACACGGAGCACGACTTCCTTACGGGAGCACCCTTCATGGATCAAGAGTTCTTCCCTCGAAGGTCCAGGATCGAGAGGCAGGCCTGGACCGGCAACGACAGGAACATGAGTCACTTCTTCATGAGGACCTACTCGGACTTCGCGAGATTCGGGTTAGTTTTACATACTTTATACACCGTGACTGTTCAATCGTACATGGTCACATTTAACATATAACAACATTACATTACACACACACACACATTACAGCTGTCCAGTGAAGCTGTTAAGACTTAAGCTAGGCCAATAGCGTAGTCAGTTCGAGAAAAAAAAAACAAAACAGATACTCATAAACAATAAAGACAGCCTAAGTTAAAATTTGTTCTAAGACTCTCAAAAGTATGGGTACTAATTTAAATAAACCTAGGTTGAAGACCGGTCACAAAACCTGCGAACGGCGGCCCGGAGTTTATAAGTTAGGTGGTTGGCTTCACTTTCAATATACCTAACAGTCACTGACACTGTGCTTTAATATAGACGGGTAGAGGATTCATTATAATTTTTGTATTTTCTAATTTTTATTTTTATTTTAATGATTTAGGATGAGTATCAAATACTAAGTATCCTGTAAAAATGTTGCTAACGAGTAACCAGTCACCCAGTATCAACAAACTTTTTTAATTCTGTCTTCCTCTGTCCATAGGTAACATGTATGAAATCAGTCCTTTTTCAATTGTTAAAATTCCAATTAATATAATGTGATAATGTGATCAATAGTATGGTATGTCCGATACCCACAGATCGCTGTAATGACTCGACCGACCAAGATTTAATTGTTATATTCGCATGATTTATGATGATACATGTTATAACATTTTTTTTTGTCATTGTAATTTCTAATAGTATTATTATAAACTAGCTACCTGCCGAGGAGTTCCGATCGAACCGTCGACTTGAGCGGTTGTCTGTTTGGCTGCGCGCGCTAAGTTCGATTTTAATACTCGTGATTTAGTGACGTCAGTTATTGTTTGTTTCGATCCGGCACACCTGCGCTTCACAGGTGCGCTGCACCTGCGTTCTTTTTCTTGGAACTGAGTGAGACCTTTCCTTGTATTTATTTATTGCTTTATCTATTTCTTGGTATATTTATTTATTTACTCTTTTGTTTATCTATTTATTTACGTATTTCTTTAATTCTTCAGTGATTTATTTTTAAATTTATTTTCTTTTTATTGTTTGTTTACTTAAGTAGTCTTATGTTATTTTTCCCCTGTCTCGCTCAGGTACGTATTTGCGTTGTTTTCCTATTTTGTTTAGTTTTAAACAGCTCCCTTTGATCCGGACTCGGGATAGTCCGTTAAATTCATTAAGGCGCGCCCCCCTGCCCCTCTGGCAGGGAGGTTTCACATGTCTTCCCCCGCCCCACTCCCCTCCTCAGGCCCCGGTATGGCCGCTGAACAAGAGATCAGTCTCTTAGAGACTGAGCTCATTAGCCTCCGCGGCTTCATAGCCGCTATCTGTCCTCGTCTCGTAGACGATTACGATGCGTACGCTGCAAAGCATCGCACCGAGCTCCCTCATTCCTCGAAGCCCGCTCCCTCGATCTATGCCAAGATCGAGGCTTCCAACAACTCCCCAACCCCAGCCGATCGCGATAGCGATGACGGTTTTTACAGCTTCACCGGACTACTAAGGCCGAGCGCTTAGGGCACTCAGCCGATTTTGGTTTTGGGTAACATACACAAGGGTGCACGCACACCTCGGCTTGGGCTGTTTCCTGGAAAAAGACACGTCTGTCCTAGCTAACTATTCTAAGCTATTCATACATATAAATATTTGTGAACCATACAATCGAAATTGCGTGATTCACAAATGAATACGTGTATATCGGATTGTAACGAACTTAAACTATTCGATTCAGTTCGATGAGGGGAAAAAACAAACCCTCCCACCATGTGTATATGTGCACGTGTGTGAGAGAGATGATCTCATATGTGTGTTCAAGTGATGTAGGTGAGTCACTGTATCGCGAAAATAATATCAAGAGGGCTCCGCGCGGGGACGACCTAGGCTCGAGATATTATTGAGAACCGCGAAGTGTGCGGGAGCTAATAGGGATCGATTACAAAAGCGTGGGCGCAACACGCATTTTATAAGATTGAATTTAAATTTACTAAATATTGGTGGTGTTTTACGTTTTTTGTTTTTATTGTAGCACGGCAAAATGACTGCACTGTGCTTGATGGTAAGCACAGTACGTTATATAGTTTGGTTACTGTGCACAAATGCAGTGGATGGGAAATATTTTTTTTCCCTCATCGAACTGAATCGAATAGTTTAAGTTCGTTTCAATCCGATATACACGTATTCATTTGTGAATAATGCAATTTCGATTGTATGGTTCACAAATGTATATATGTATGAATAGCTTAGAATAGTTAGCTAGGACAGACGTGTCTTTTTCCAGGAAACAGCCCAAGCCGAGGTGTGCGTGCACCCTTGTGTATGTTACCCAAAACCAAAATCGGCTGAGTGCCCTAAGCGCTCGGCCTTAGTAGTCCGGTGAAGCTGTAAAGACCCTGCCAGGTCAATAGCATAGTCAGTTCGAAAAAAAAAAAAAAAAACAAAGCTACCTGCCCCAGCTTCCCAAGATAATACTACCGAAATAAAAGAAGTCAAATATTCTCTTTACAGTACAACCATATAATGAAGTTTTTGACAGGATCTTAGTGTCATGTAGTGGATTTTATATTTTATTCATAATCGTGTGTTATATGACTCTATATTTTGTAATATTAGTGGTGGTTATGTAATATAGTTTGGTTATTCTGCACAAGTGTAGTGAATGGGAAATAATACCACGGATCATGGATTCATTCTTTAGAGGAATGCCATGGAAATAGAGTTGTCACTCAAGTTACAATTTATTATTACAACAGATGACACATTGCTAACCTTAATTTTATAGAAAATAACATTTTAGCTTGTAAGATGAATGTTTTAAATGGAAATTAGTATATTTGTACTCTTTTTCATAATCTGTATAGATTATCTTCCTAGCTTAAAACTAAATTAAATAATGAAGAAAAGTAATTATTTTTGTTTTATACCTATCTACTCTGAATTTCGAACTCGTCGGAATTCGTTTTGAACTCGTCCAGTTCGAGTTCGAATACGTCGGTTTAAATTTCGAACTCGTACAGTTCGATTCAAATTCATCGATTTAAATTTCGAACTCGTCAGAAACCCGACGCGTTCTCGGATACTCGGCGTGCACTTCGAAATGGCTCAGGCGGGACAGCTGCGCTACCTCAACCTGAACACGACCTTCAACTCGAGCATCCAGCTCAACTACCGGCAGACGGAACTGGCCTTCTGGACTGTCTACTTGCCCACCGTTATAGGCAGGCTGGTGCCTACCTACCCTCCTATCACTGAGGTATGAACATGAGTCGGGGCAGATAATATAGGATATAATATTAAAATTTGTGAGATCACTTTATCTCAATCAATGTTAATCGACAATATTCAATAGAATATTTCTAGTGATCTGTGACGTCATCACTGGACTTCCACCGCTTCGGATCACCGTATGTAGTATTGTTACATTTCAAAATGAGCTAAATCCAATTATAATCGTCGTCATATAACATGTTTAAGTTTTCCAGATTTTATACACCGAGAAGGAACTTCAAATATTGCTGTTCATAAGGTTTTTAGTATTTTTTTATTATCTTCAAATTTGAAATGTACAAAACTTGTAAATCTTGATGGAATATCGCAAAATATTAGGAACTGCTGTAGTCCGGTGAAGCTGTGCGTAGTCCGGTGAAGCTGTGAGTAGTACGGTGAAGCTGTGCGTAGTCCGGTGAAGCTGTGAGTAGTCCGGTGAAGCTGTGAAGACCCTGCCTGGTCAATAGCGTAGTCAGCTCGAGAAAAAAAAAATTAGGAACTGCTAAAATTGGATTTAGTTTATTTTGAAATTTAACGATACTATATACGGTGATCCGAAGCGGTGGAAGTCCAGTGACGACGTCACAGATCACTACAAGTATTCTACTGAAACTTGTCGATCCTTATGTTATATATCATACTATCTGGCCCACCAGATAATTAGGCATCAAATTACACGTTTCTCATTCTCTCCCTCCACTCTTAGTGATTCTTGAACCCCGGATTTTCTGGTAGGTGTAATGGAATTAACTTCCAGATATGTTTTGTTTACTTCCCAGTACTGGTGGGAGCCGACGCAGCCGCTGCAGATAGCGTTCTGGTCCGTGTCCAGCGCGTGCCTGCTGCTGATCGTGCTGCTTGTCGTATGTTGTATGCTCTGGAGGAATGCTAAAAGGTGAG
>MU161320.1:0-14960 GCA_015888305.1 Antheraea pernyi | reverse complement strand
AATTCGTTTTGAACTCGTCCAGTTCGAGTTCGAATACGTCGGTTTAAATTTCGAACTCGTACAGTTCGATTCAAATCCATCGATTTAAATTTCGAACTCGTCAGAAACCCGACGCGTTCTCGAGTACTCGGCGTGCACTTCGAAATGGCTCAGGCGGGACAGCTGCGCTACCTCAACCTGAACACGACCTTCAACTCGAGCATCCAGCTCAACTACCGGCAGACGGAACTGGCTTTCTGGACTGTCTACTTGCCTACCGTTATAGGCAGGCTGGTGCCTACCTACCCTCCTATCACTGAGGTATGAACATGAGTCGGGGCAGATAATATAGGATATAATATTAAAATTTGTGAGATCACTTTATCTCAATCAATGTTAATCGACAATATTCAATAGAATATTTCTAGTGATCTGTGACGTCATCACTGGACTTCCACCGCTTCGGATCACCGTATGTAGTATTGTTACATTTCAAAATGAGCTAAATCCAATTATAATCGTCGTCATATAACATGTTTAAGTTTTCCAGATTTTATACACCGAGAAGGAACTTCAAATATTGCTGTTCATAAGGTTTTTAGTATTTTTTTATTAATTTGTGAACCATACAATCGAAATTGCAGTATTCACAAATGAATACGTGTATATCGGATTGAAACGAACTTAAACTATTCGATTCAGTTCGATGAGGGAAAAAAAAAACAAAACCCTCCCACCATGTGTATGTATGTGCACGTGTGTGAGAGAGATGATCTCATATGTGTGTTCAAGTGATGTAGGTGAGTCACTGTATCGAGCTAGGACAGACGTGTCTTTTTCCAGGAAACAGCCCAAGCCGAGGTGTGCGTGCACCCTTGTGTATGTTACCCAAAACCAAAATCGGCTGAGTGCCCTAAGCGCTCGGCCTTAGTAGTCCGGTGAAGCTGTAAAGACCCTGCCAGGTCAATAGCATAGTCAGTTCGAAAAAAAAAAAAAAAAACAAAGCTACCTGCCCCAGCTTCCCAAGATAATACTACCGAAATAAAAGAAGTCAAATATTCTCTTTACAGTACAACCATATAATGAAGTTTTTGACAGGATCTTAGTGTCATGTAGTGGATTTTATATTTTATTCATAATCGTGTGTTATATGACTCTATATTTTGTAATATTAGTGGTGGTTATGTAATATAGTTTGGTTATTCTGCACAAGTGTAGTGAATGGGAAATAATACCACGGATCATGGATTCATTCTTTAGAGGAATGCCATGGAAATAGAGTTGTCACTCAAGTTACAATTTATTATTACAACAGATGACACATTGCTAACCTTAATTTTATAGAAAATAACATTTTAGCTTGTAAGATGAATGTTTTAAATGGAAATTAGTATATTTGTACTCTTTTTCATAATCTGTATAGATTATCTTCCTAGCTTAAAACTAAATTAAATAATGAAGAAAAGTAATTATTTTTGTTTTATACCTATCTACTCTGAATTTCGAACTCGTCGGAATTCGTTTTGAACTCGTCCAGTTCGAGTTCGAATACGTCGGTTTAAATTTCGAACTCGTACAGTTCGATTCAAATTCATCGATTTAAATTTCGAACTCGTCAGAAACCCGACGCGTTCTCGGATACTCGGCGTGCACTTCGAAATGGCTCAGGCGGGACAGCTGCGCTACCTCAACCTGAACACGACCTTCAACTCGAGCATCCAGCTCAACTACCGGCAGACGGAACTGGCTTTCTGGACTGTCTACTTGCCTACCGTTATAGGCAGGCTGGTGCCTACCTACCCTCCTATCACTGAGGTATGAACATGAGTCGGGGCAGATAATATAGGATATAATATTAAAATTTGTGAGATCACTTTATCTCAATCAATATTAATCGACAATATTCAATAGAATATTTCTAGTGATCTGTGACGTCATCACTGGACTTCCACCGCTTCGGATCACCGTATGTAGTATTGTTACATTTCAAAATGAGCTAAATCCAATTATAATCGTCGTCATATAACATGTTTAAGTTTTCCAGATTTTATACACCGAGAAGGAACTTCAAATATTGCTGTTCATAAGGTTTTTAGTATTTTTTTATTATCTTCAAATTTGAAATGTACAAAACTTGTAAATCTTGATGGAATATCGCAAAATATTAGGAACTGCTGTAGTCCGGTGAAGCTGTGCGTAGTCCGGTGAAGCTGTGAGTAGTACGGTGAAGCTGTGCGTAGTCCGGTGAAGCTGTGAGTAGTCCGGTGAAGCTGTGAAGACCCTGCCTGGTCAATAGCGTAGTCAGCTCGAGAAAAAAAAAATTAGGAACTGCTAAAATTGGATTTAGTTTATTTTGAAATTTAACGATACTATATACGGTGATCCGAAGCGGTGGAAGTCCAGTGACGACGTCACAGATCACTACAAGTATTCTACTGAAACTTGTCGATCCTTATGTTATATATCATACTATCTGGCCCACCAGATAATTAGGCATCAAATTACACGTTTCTCATTCTCTCCCTCCACTCTTAGTGATTCTTGAACCCCGGATTTTCTGGTAGGTGTAATGGAATTAACTTCCAGATATGTTTTGTTTACTTCCCAGTACTGGTGGGAGCCGACGCAGCCGCTGCAGATAGCGTTCTGGTCCGTGTCCAGCGCGTGCCTGCTGCTGATCGTGCTGCTTGTCGTATGTTGTATGCTCTGGAGGAATGCTAAAAGGTGAGGTAACACTAGATGGCCTTATAATCAACAGTTTAAAAATATACCGGTCGACGCTAGGTGGCGTTATAATTAATAATTTAAACATACATGGGTCGATGCTAGATAGCGTTGTAACCAATAATGTAAAAAAATATATCGGTCGACGCTAGATGGCGTTGTATTCAATAATTTAATAATATATCGGTTGATGCCAGATGGCACTGTAATCAATAATTTTGAAATACATCGGGATTTGGGTTTATTATTACCATAAGATAATTGTATAGAATCGAATGACTGAATTCTAGACTTCAGATATGAAACTTATTCAAAAATATAAAAATTTCAACCGCTGGAGACTATTTTAATATTAATTTATTTTTTAAGTATGTTTTTTCTCTCTTTGTGCTTATAGGAAATATTCCTGATACTAACACTTCAGTTAACAATAAATAAGTAACATATTTCAATAAGTCTGCGTTACTTATCTCGCTTTTCAACGGCAAAAAAAAAACAGTAATGAACGCGAATTGATTATAGAAATAAATTACAGATTATAAGTATGATTATTCGGACTTTATATTAAATTAACATAGCGTGACATTTTTTAGATAAGGACCGATTCAATAAGAATCTATATTTTTTTTTGTTGGTATCACTTCTTGGTCTTATTTAAAAAAAACATCATAATAATTAAATTCAATTTAGAGTTATTGCAGTTTAAAGAGACTACAGTTTTTATAATCAGTATCCGTTCAGTGATGTGTTTAAAAAGTAAACGGATATAATTTATTTACGATGAAATGTAAGTAAAGTATATATTTTCGTGCAACTTTTAACCTCACTGCATAAAATATATCTTCAAACTAATGAACAAACAAACGAATTTATTTATTTTATTATTGATTGTATAACTCATACTTTTAGCTTTCCAACTAACTAAATTGTGAAACATACGTTAATAATACATTACTATACTTTCACGCGACTTAAAAAAAAATGTCAAACAGAACGCTAAATATTTTAATATATCAATGCAATCTTATATAATTAATTAAATCATGTTAATTAACAATTTAAAAGTAGCATGAACCTTGTTATGTGACTAATATCTAATGATATAATGGAATTAACATGCTTATAATATTTAAATTAACAGGTCGGCGCCGCCGAAATGGAAAATGGTGCCAGTTGTGTAGGTGAACTTGTATTAACAATTTACTAATTGCTTTTGTGTCTGTATGTTTGTATATGTGCATGGAATTTATTAATATGTCTATGATTTTTCTTATATCAACGATTGAATGATTCGTTTTTATAATATGTTTACTAAATGTTTTTTGTGTGTACTTAGTTTTAGTTGTGTATATGTATATAGTGTATGAAAATCTGCTCAAATATATTTCATTTAAAAAATTTGATATGTGATGATAAAAAAATGTATGTTTTCATATGTCCACTATCGACATATGGAATAGCAACATAATCACCTAATTACGTATGTCGCAGTTGTAAAACGATTGCAGAAAACTGAAATGTGCATTTGTCTCGTTAAAGCTACTCTTGCGAATATTTTTGATTTTGATTTGATTGCGGACGAAACCCTGGTTAATAGCTGTTCTAATTTATTCTGCCACTGAAATTTCCGTCAAAATCCCGTTTCGGAGATCACCCGGAACAAACAGGCAGACAAAAATTATAAAAATTGCATTTTTGTTATGAGTAGCCTGTATACTTCATACCTAATCAATAAAAAAAATTGATATTACATACAGATACTTACTTTTATAATATGTATAGATAATTTATTATTTATTATTATTCTCCTTTATATTATCATCAAATTATTATTTATTATAATCATTAACCTTCACAAATACACTCGAAATTTTTCACATGTTCGATTTAGTATCAATAATTACTTTTGTCATACGATCCATTTTTCCCCTCAACCAGAGAGAACGACCGATACTACAACGATGATGTATTCATGGTGCCGGACATGGAGGTAAGCGGCATAGACAACGCGACCCGTTCCAGAGACAACATATACGAGTACAAAGACGTGCCCGTGAAGAGACCACAGACTCCACAGACCATAACTAGAACTGTGAATATTTTTTTCTAAATACCTTATTACTTTTATTGTGATTTCGTTTATTCCGATTAATTAAGAATATTGCTAAACTTTAAAAAAATATATTGCTATGCTAGATAATAACAATCTAAATATATATAAATCCATTGTCATGATGTATATCCACGATGAACTCTGAAACTACTCAACCGATCTTCATGAAATGTTGGCATTTATGTATAGTTTTTGGTCCAACTTGAAAGAGATAGGATAATTTATATTTCGATTAACGGCCTCAATGTTTATTTAATTACAAATTAATTATTGTCAATGTTGATTATTGTTGTTAAATGTAAGTTTTATCAGTCCCGGATAGATGGCGCTTTAATTTAATTTGATGGCACAAAACTGTAGGACCGGTTGTTATAGATATATCAAAGATGGGGCCACGTTTTAATTTTGAATTAATTTTTCAATTTTAATTCAGCATATAATAACTGAGCCACACCTATGCGTGGCCGGATTAGTTAGTATAAACTATAAATTATACTGGCAAACAAATAAAACGGTTTGTACATTTGATGCCACCCATGTACATGTATTCTATAAATATTCTTCAGATTCGAATTCAGCGGATCGAAAATACATGAAAATCAAGCTTAGTCTAGTTCTACAAATGTTTTTGCATAACCAAAACCCCCATCTTTCGCTATTTTTATGGGTTATTTGCAATTTACTTGAGATTTTGAGAGTGTACGGTCCAGACTGACTTTAGATTCGGATTCAGCGGGTCAAAATATATGTTGGTATGTAGGTGGCGTCAAATGTACAAACCAGTTAATTTTAAGTGTTCTTTAGGCGCGTTGAATAGTATTTTTGGTAGGAGGTAATTTCATATTTTGCAGTTCATCATACGTTTAATTGATTAAATATAATTAAAAATATATATATAATTATTGCTCCTCATGTGCTAATAGATATGAAAACCACACTAATGTTAATAATTTCAATAAACCAATTCTGTAACTTAAATGTTGTCATTCACACTATAATTAATATGAAAATTCAACCGAGAACACATTTCATTGTTTTGATTTTTCACTACCGTCTGCAGTCCTTATGACTGTCTCGACTTTTTTTTTGTGTGCTGATGTTACTAGACATTATTGTTTTACAACAGATAAGTCAAAGTCAAACGTTGCAATCGTCCCGGCCGCCCTCCGAGGCGTCCACCGGCTCCGCCTTCTCCCTGAAGGAGGGCGCCGTCTCCCGCGACCCTCAGCCCTTACCGCGCACCAGGTCCAGGACCCTCATTGTCGCCGGAGTGCCTCAAACGACGGTTTAACACGCTCCGTGCCACGTGTACCATCTGTGGTACACGTGCAATTTGATCTTCAGGCCACGTGTACCACCGGTGGTACACGTGCAATTTGATCTTCAGGCCACGTGTACCACCGGTGGTACACGGTTTGATAACACGTGATATAGTTCAGTGAACCTGTGAAGGCCCGTCAGGCTAATACCGTAGATAGTTCCAGAAGAAAAAGTATGGTATGTTATGATAATACATCGTATCTTTAGACAAAATATCAAATGACCTGAAGGACATGTCAAACAAAACTGACTCGGCACGAAACGTGTTAAAACACCCCTCTAGATAATCCTAGATTCTGTGTGAAAATATTACTAGTGGTGGATTGAAGTAACCTCGTTATTTATACTTCTAAGTTGTTTCATATGTGTGCCAGTAGATGGCGTACTATTAGAAGATTTATTTTCAAAACATGACGTTAGTTGCTGTTTTTATAATCATGTATTGGAATGATTGTAATCTTTCATGTAGGAATGGTGATTCTTTGCAAAAAAAAAATCAAATTGATAAGAATCGAAAAATCGAGGTCTAGAGAATCGATTATTCAAAAATCGATCTCTTATTTATTTTATTTTTGGGTATCCTTTTTTACTTAATTATAAATTAGTGAATGATTTTATTTTTATCTAAATAGAAAAAAATTGAATCAAGATTTTAGTGTCAGAGATCGATTTGATGTTTAATATCGATTGTTCGATATGAGATCGCCATCCCTAGTTGCATTACGGTTTCAAGATTCATTTCTGAAACATGACATATGAGTGTTGAAACTTGTTATTTGATTGGGTAACACGCTTTTTTCACTTCTCAGAATCGAATTGATATGGAAAAGGATCGCCTATTTTTTGTTATCAATCCGCTCTGTAGATGGCACTGTTACGTAATTTTTTGGCAAGTTTGATAACAAAAGATGATAGACGACAATTAATTTTGACATTTAAAACTGACAACTTTTAAATATTTCTTTTCATTCCCTTTACGTTTCTGTTACGTGAAAATGCTCCCTTTAATTTTCTTGCCTCCCACAAACACTTTTATCTATCTTCGGATATACTTATAAACATTGACTCCTGCATACACTTGGATTTACATTTGCCTTTCGATGAATATATTCATTACAAATAAAAATGATCAAAAGCTCATATACGAAGTACCGCTTTATGCATACATACATAGCTATAAATGTACATCTATAAACAACAGATATTAGTTCGAAAACCGTATTATAGAGGCGCTGATTGGAAAGAACAATTTTAATAGTGGTAGAGCCACGCTGAAACTATTATTGGTTTCAGCATGAATGGGTCGGCTCGCTCGGGGTAGTACCACCCTCTCATAGAAAACCGACGTGAAGTAACAGTGCTTGCATTGTTGCGTTTCGTTCGGTCAGTGAGAGCGCCGGAGACCCACCTCACTTCCCCTCTCCTCTCTCCTCTCCCTTTCCCTCCCCTAACCCTTCCCTCCAAAAGATGGCAACGCACTTGCGACTCCTCTGGTGTTGTTAGTGTCCATGGACGGTGGTGATCACTTAACAGCAGGTGACCCACCCGTTCGTTTGACACCGCGCGACATCTATTTATATAACGTACTCTGTGATTGCGTAAAATAAGTAAGTTCTCATTTCAAAACTCATTTTAATTGGTTTTAATTTATTTTGTGGCGTTAAAGTGATATTAAGTCTATTACAATCGAAATGTGAGATGAGGATTTACTTATTTTTCCCAATTTAATAACGATTTTTTTTTTCTCAAACCGACTATGCTATTGATCTGGTAAGGTCTTTATAGCTTCACCGGATCACTAAGGCGAGCGCTTAATGCACTCACCCGATTTAATAGCGATTTTTTTTTCGCGAACTGACTACGCTATTGACCTAGCAAGGTCTTAACAGCTTCACCGGACTACAATTTAATAACGAGTTGCAACAAACACACGTGATGTTTCAGAAGCAAATCTTGACAATGTGATGGAGAAAATTAACAAACCTAATAGTGCGCCATCTAGTGACGTATATTTTAAACACTGTTGCTTAATAACGCCACAGGTATTTTGTACAAAACTGCCATCAGAGTGTTCTCTCAGACTGAATGTTGTTTTATATATGTCTTAAGCACTTTTTTTTCTGTACATTGAAATTTCATCTAAAAATTTCGATATATTTTCTTGATCAATTATGTCTGTATTGTCTTTATACAAAATATTTCTTATATCAGACACTATAACCACAAGTTCTATATTCTTCTATTCTATCGAAATATGCACAGTAATGAAATATAAGTTTGAAATCAATGTAAAAAAACAAGTATAAAACTATATTAGGTAAAATAAATTAGTATAGGAATAATTTGTGATCGTGTCTGTCCGTCCGTTATGAACAATGTGACTTTAGAGATATGTGTATAGAATTAAGCGATTATTGTAGTATTTATTAATATTATACTGAAGCAAATTTGTAGTTATCTATAAAAACGTTTTAATATCAAAAATGTATTGTTTATTTTAACTTATTTAATCCCCAATCAAGTGATACTCTCGATACAACCAATCTCTTGAAAATAAGAGTGTACAATGTATTCGACTGTCCCATTTCAAAATCTAAAACAATTGAGAAATAGATTTTACACGACGGCGCTTAAAATAGATCAGTTTAAAAAAAATATTTATGTAAAGTAAAATGAATGCCAATCTTTATATATAAATTTCTTCTGTGTGTGTGTATGTCACTGAACTCCTAAACGGCTGGACCGATTCTAATAAAACTTTGTGTGCGTGTCTCAGTGAATCCGAGAACGGTTTAGATTCACAATTGGACCCGGTAGGTGGCGTCGCGGTTGACTTTTAGGATTTTTTTTATTATCAAGGCAGGACAACGTCCGCCCGGACCGCTAGTGGTTGTATAAAATACTAGCTTTTGTCCGCGTGGGATCCTTACTTTGGGCTAACTAACACGCAGCGGAGGCTCTCAAAAGGAAAACACCCTGATTTTCGAATATTCTTCATTGGCGCTCCGCTCCTATTGGTCTTAGCGTGATGATGTATAATAGCCTCGATAAATGAGCTCGCTAACACTGAAATAATTTTTCAAATCTAACCAGTACTTCCTGAGATTACCCCCTACAAACTTTAGCTCTATAATATTAGTATAGATGACATTTTAAATCCATTACTATAATCATTCACAGGACACGTATGTGAAATGATGTTTTAATTTGTCTTACTGTTTGTATAATTGTTAACTCTGATTAAATGTAAAATCAATGTACTAAAGAATATACCTAACTTGTACGAGTATAAATAGCTCAGAAATGTATTACTCTTCATTAATAAGCAGTCTGCACCAACGAGAAACTGGGTAGAATCGGTTAAATAAAATATTTTTAGACAAGTTCATGCCTTTTTATTATATGAAGATAATTATCAACCACCCCTCCCCTTTGTAGAATGTAAATAATCAGTTTTCACAACGGCAAACTTCAGGAAGTTCGCCTGCCTTATATCTAGGAGCGCAGGTCGGTCCGCAGATAATGCTCGCCTCATATGAATTCAAAGGGACCAACCTCCCGGGTTGGATCGTCAAATCCACTACGTAGTTAGCTCTCAAAAGTCCCGCGGGGTAGCTCTCTTCCTTGTTGCCTGCATCATTCTAGAATAATAATCCAATAACGACGATCACTTTATCATAAATTTTATAAACTCCAAAAACTCAGGATTTCTTATTGCTGTAATATCACGTAAAATACACTAGTCAACGTTACCTCATAAACGATGTACCTTTTCAAAGAATTAAAGATTTTATATGTGAGTATTATATCAACCCTAATTCGCATTATGAGAATAGCAGAACCATTGGTACCAGGAATAATTGAATTGATGCAAATTTATTTTAAATTGATAATTCTATATTTTTAGAGAATCTCTATAAGCATGACTTATCAACTTGATTTTTCTTACAAAAAATTAAAAACTTATTACTGGAATTGCATCTCAAGTGGGAGTCCTTTTTACCGTTCCCTAAATTCGGACTTGATTCATCCTATTAATATAGACGAGAAGGTTTGAGAGAATTTTTGTCATGTAGCTTTTATATTTCATTAGTAATTTTGTGTTAATTCGGTCTATATTTTGTAATACTGGTGGCAGTTTACGTAATATAGTTCTGTTAATGTACATAAATAAAGTTAATGAAAAATATTAGCACCGAGCATGAATTCTGAGATTCCATAAAAACTCGATGGAAAGTTCTAATAAGGGGACCATCTTCTTATTAGAACATTGAAACAATGGCAAGACATTAGTAATATTATTATTACCTACCCGATAATGGCAGAAATAATGCAGAGGATTGGTGGCCAAAAAAAGAAGTTTGTGGGGATGAATGAATGTTCGTTACACTTTCACACAAAAACTACTCAACGGATTTTGATAACATTTTACACTAACATAGCTAATACATTAAAATATCATTTAAGTTAGAAATATATTATCTAAATTCACCACAGTAATAACGTCCAGTTAGTTTGACATTTTTTTTCGTAAATCTGTCTAAACCGTTACGAGTTACAGGAAGATAATGTTTGATGTAATTATTTATAATTACACGAACGACTGTTGGTTATTAATTAGTTACATTACACGAAGACGTTGACATTAAAAACCTAAGACACACAGTCTCGAATAAAAGTAGCGCTCAAAACCGTCCCACAAAAACTCCCCAATATAAATAGGTACTTATGCCATAAACTTATGATTTTGCAAATTCAACCTTATTTGAACGATTTAAAGTTGTTTTTACAAGTTTAAACCATGCCGGCTGTGAGACGTTAAGTGTGCATCTTGAGTTTTTATACATCAATGCACTAGGAACAACTTTCTTTCGGTAATACTTGTGTTGAAGTTCCATTAATAGGCGTTACTTAACCATTAATTAGTACTTATGTATTGCCACCGAAGTCTCTTTGTTTCGCAAGTATAACTTAACCGTACAGAGACGGGCAAATTGAGAAAAATAAATAGTCTACTTATTAATATCCACGGCAAGATATCAATCACATGGCCAAGGTATAGATCGTCTGCAATCAACCAACTTCAGTTGCGGTCGCGTTAATATGTAATTCGTTCGGTGCAATGTGATCCATATCGTCCGTCCCGTCGTCGAGCGCACTGCGGTGGCGATAATTCATAAGTACCGATTTACTTTTAATATCAAACTCCAAAATCAGTAATCTTAGGTAACCCAAGCAATAATCACCGGATCTAGGTCAGGTACTGCGATTTCACACCACGCGTGTGCGCTTGATGCTCTATAGAGGGCGCAGGGGAGACCGACCCTATCCGCCAAGCATTTGTACAACAATGCACGCTCCAATGCTCCACCACAACGCACCCATCCTAACCCGATCACTGCGGAATTCAACTCCGACTGCGTACAATAAACATTATTATCTATATTAATTAACATAAAAAATAAAACGTAGATATATTGCCTGGTGATAGGGATTCTTCTAATGGCCGCCTGGCTAGCTGCAACGCTTCTGTCGCCTGGCATCTGTAGATGTGTTCCAGCAAGTGTACTTGAGAATGGAATCTCTAAGCTTAAAATATTACTAGTCTTGGGTCTCATCCTTACTTAACATCAAATAAGACTGTCGCCAAATGGTAAAATAATACGAAAATGCTGAAATCTATGCCAAGATTCTACAATAATAATAATAAAAAAAAAACAAACAGAAAAATATATATTACAGGATATGCAGTCTTCCCAATTTGATAAATTATACAAACTCACAAATCACTTTAAAGAATTGATAATTTTACTTTTGCAAAATAGAAAAAAGATCATTAAATCCTAGTTCAGAAACTATTCCAATTATTGAACAGAACCAGCAAAGAACTCGATCAAGTTTATTAACAATATTTTTAGTATATTTCCTAGAATACATAGTAGTGAATCTAGAAACTGGGAATCAGTAAGAGACGCCACTATCATCTGTATACCCAATAATGACTCATCAACAGCAAACCCTCCATGTATATTGGAATTATTCTAACCTAAAAAAAGTGTATATGTCAGCTTCTAGTATTTAAATTGTGCCTGTTCTGTAAATACTTAAACCTCTTTGACGTGAGAGAAGTTCTGGTAATAATACATATTGTACAATTGAAATAAATATCAATACTTTTTTTTATTGTAGCACGGCATAATGACTGCACTGTGTCTGATGGTAAGCACAGTACAATCCAAAAACAATGGCGACCACCGAGAGAGAAACTATCCATCGCCGGTCGCCGCTGTCATGTCGGCCTGCGAAAAGCTGGGTATGCACAGGCTGATTCCGAAACGCGACCCGCAGAACCGAATCACTATGACGGGCTTTTTCGCCATATACATGGTGGTTGCGACCCAGTCAGGCTGTACAACCCTACCACCCTGCTTTCGCCATTGCCTCGTTCGTTGTTCAACAGGGTGCACCACGTGCAGGTGGGGTTGGCTTGGATGTCTCAAGTCTTATGATGTTATTCGACACCCATTACACCCCAAATTATTGAATACACATAATTTTAAAAATATAACAAGAATTCACAATACGTAATAGTCTCACGTCTAAATTAATAATAAATTTAAGATTATTGAATTTTATTCAACTATCCACATTAATGTTTAGAGTATGTATAAGGTATCTTATTTTAGGAATATATATTTCTAGGAAACTATATATAAATTATCAAGGATTTATTTTTAATCAGGGCGGGACAACGTCTGCCGGGACCGCTGGTTAATAATAAATTTAAAATTATTGAATTTTATTCAACTATCCACATTAATTTTTAGCGTATGAATAACGTATTTTATTTTAGCAATAGGTATTTCTAGGAATCTATATAATATGATTGTAAATTTCACGTGTCTGTACTTTTTTGATTTTTGTCAAAAAAATAATTGTTGCAGGTGTCTTAGAATAAGTAATAAAATACATTTCAATCATTTTTAGAAATGTATGTTACTATTAACACGCATCACTGCTAAAATACTGAGCTCACAATAAAACCTCACAGAATCATAAAGCATATTCTCGGGAGTGACTTAGTCTTGGTTTCATTAAAATCGGTCCACTCTATCATAAGTTATAGTAAAGTACGTGAGAAGAGTAGTAATCTATACCTATACTAATATTATAAAGGTTTGTTTGGTTGAACGCGCTAATCTCAGAAACTACTGATTAGATTTGAAGAATTCTTTCAGTGTTAGATAGCTCATTTATCAACGAAGGCTATAGGCTATATATTATCACGCTAAGACCAATAAGAGCGGAGCAACAATTAAGAATGTTTCTAAATCGTTTTTTTGCCCCCTTTTGAGAGCTTCTATTGCGTGTTAGTTAGCCCAAAGTAACTATTCCACGCGATCGGAGTCGCGGGCAGAAGCTACTATAATATAAAACAAAGTATATTTAAAAGCTACCATCAAATCAGCAAGATGTAAATTGACGCTTGGCATGTTACAGTCTTGCTCTTGAGTGAGGCCGCACATCTGCTCCGCTACGAACTCCGCTAACAGTTGAGCTCGCTGTTTCAACGATGTGGAAACCTCCTGACATTTGTCGCGGTACCTATGAATAAGTTTCAAGCAATTTTTTCAGCATAAAAGTGGCTCTGCGAAGTTCAACAATGGAACGCGAACAGCGCACATATTTCTATTACTCTTTTACTCTATTACTCTTCTAGAACTCAATCATATATCTCTCATCGTTCGTAAGAAACGTTTTCGTTTGACCATGTTTTTCTATGACTCCCCAGATATTACCCCCAACAACCTCACAAACTTTACCTCTTTATAATATTAGTATAGATAATATAATTAGTTAATAGCTTCTGCCCGCGACTTCGTACGCGTGGAATAGTTATTTTGGGCTAAGACGCAGCGGAAGCTCTCAAAAGGAAAAAATACCCCGATTTTAAAACATTTTTCATTGTTGCTCCGCTCCTATTAGTCTTAGCGTGATGATATATAGCCTATGACAATCACAAATAACGTGTCTCTATATTGGTAAAAGAATTCGGTTCAGTAGTTCCTGAGATTACCTCTTACAACGTCACAAACTACCTCTTTATAATATTAGTATAGAAGAATGTAAATCTAACGTGTTTGTTTTTTTTTTCGATTTTCATGAAATTGTTGCAGGTGTCTAGGACTAAGTAATAGAATATATTTCAATCATTTTTAGAAATGTCTGTCTATCTGTCTGTCTCTCTGTTTGTATGAACACGCATTTTATTTTAAGGGCGCCGCAACTTGAGTATGAGAGAAAAGTAGTTAAGCGAATGGATTATATACGTTCACATGAATTTATTAGTCATTGTTTTATACATCAGGTTCCACGTGCATGAAGTCGCTGGCACAGTTAGTTATAAAATATACTGACAGACAAGGCATTCTAACTTGGTTATTATGCCGCTGTAATGAAAAGTTATCCATTTAATTAAAACACAAACCTAAATTTAAACAATTTGGAAGTCACAACTTTATTAATAGGTATATTTCAGTAGTAATTCGTTTTTAGGTTAAGTGTAATTCCAAAACACACGCTAATATGCAAACAAAAAAGTACTTAGATGAACCTATTTCCCCGGTGTCGTATATATAAAGTTTAATAACATAAACAAAAAACACACACATGCCCATCTTTATATGGAGAGCAGTATTATAATTGGCCACAGCCCCAAATCACTGTTGAGGTATTTATACGTAATCAGGCAGAGACAGCTGAAAATTATGTCGACTTCAACAAAAAAATTGCACTAATAAGAAGAATTATATGAGCATTAAGA
>MU161319.1:8441-32398 GCA_015888305.1 Antheraea pernyi | reverse complement strand
TGCGGCGTTAGTATCGGAGTACCTTACTAAAGTTGAAATCCAAGTTTTACTGTGGCCAGTACGCTCGCCAAACCCAAATATGATAAATCTTGCTTGGTCTAAACTGGTAAAATCAAATTGAATAAAGAAACCCAGCATCGGCAGACCTAAGGGACTTCAAAACTACGGTGGTTGAAGAATGGAACCTAATACCGCTAAGTTTCATTGACATTTTGATTTATTTTTTATATGCTCAGACGGATGCAAGTAGTTTTGACAATGAGAGGAGGCAATACTAAATATTCACTGGATCACCCATTATGAAAAATGAACAGCATCTCGGCAAATATTTAATTTTCATTATTTACGTAAGAATTCTTTAAAATTAAAATACTGAGCAGGTAGTAAGCCTTTGATTTGTTTTTTCTTTCATTTAGGTGTAATATGTGAATGATGGCGATGTCTGGAAATGACACGCCTCTTTGTATACTAAAAACGATCGTAATTATAATGCATTGTTAGAAAAATATCTTTTTTTTGTCGTATAAATAAAATGACAAAGGTCTGCTGTTGTGGGCGTCTCACGTAATAACTGCTGGAGAGATTTCGATCATTTGTTTTGTTGTTCTTCTTAAACGGCGTAGTAACTAACGCTTTCAGCGATGTTTGTTTTCCTGCCGTGGAAATGTGACAGATAGTTTATTAGTATTTTTTCCTTTATACGTAAAATATATTAAGATAATAAACAACGCAGGCGAAGCCGCGGGTATCATCTAGTATACAATTAAAATATAAACCAGATCGAGTTTGTTGCCGGTTCTTATCGATGTCTGGGTTGGTTTTCGAACCGGTGGTAGTTTTGACATTCACAAGCGTCTCCCCATGGTCTTAATCGAATAAAGTAGTTTTGATATTGATCTGAATAAAGTTGCGTGTATTTAATAGTGTATCATAAAATAATATAGGATATCCACTCCTGTGATTGATTTCAAGTACCAGATTTACGATGTTTCAGCTGATGCTTGCGAGATTCTCATATCTCAAACACCCGCCAATATTACAAATACCATATTTCCCTCGATCTAACTAAATATGATTTCTCTATTCGAACTTTTATAATAACACCTGTCAGATTCATAAGACGTGTTATCCGGACAAACAACTATTCCGGCCTTTACATATTTCAACTATCCTTTTTCATGACATTTCCCGGCCAAATGGCTAAAGTGTTTGTGTTTGCACAAATAAATTATTATATGTAATTGTCGGACGTTATGTTATTATATGAATTCTACAAAATTAAAGGTAGCGAAATATGGGGCTGATATAGATTTAGATAAATCTATACTTTTATAACAATTATAAAGCTGAAAAGTTTGCTTGAACGCGCTAGTCTCGGGAAGTACTGGTCCGATTTGAAAAAATATTTTAGTGTTAGATAGCTCATTTACCGAGGAAGGTTAATCCTTACTAATATTATAAATGCGAAAGTAATTCTGTCTGTCTATCGCGCTATCACGCCTGAACTACTGAACCGATTTAAATTAAATTAGGTACACAGATAGGCTAGAGCTTGAGAAGGGACATACATACATATATTTAATGCGAAAAAAGTGTTGAAAGGAAGGAGTTTCAAAATCGGTAGTCTTTTTTCCTTCTGAGAGCTTCCGCTTCGCAGTCGCGGACAGAGGCTAGTATATGATAACAGCTAATATTTTAAACGGGAAAGTAATTTCGTTTGTCTGTTTATTACGCTTCAAAATTTCCATTCACATTATCAGGGGTACAGAGAAGGGTACATTTCGTTCATAAAAAATGTACTATATAAAATCTGCATTAACGCAAGCAAAGCCGCGGGTAAGATCTAATATGACATAGATCTATGTAAACTAGGTCTCTTTATGATGTCGTGATTTTTCTGATATGTTAATTTATAGAAGCTATGAACATAATAATTAGATACAATAAAATTCTTCTATACGAATCGGATTACATATGTCCTGGTTTATTACACCAATTCATTGAACGACAAAACATATTTTGCCAGTTCGCAAAGCTCTACCAGTTTTAGCTGAGGTTTATAAACCTCTTAAAAGAGTATTAAGGCACAATCCCCAGTATACATAGAGTACATGTTTCCCGTCGTTTAAAATTGCTACAAAGATAAAATGATAACTTCTAACTTATAAAAATCTCGTGTCATGGTGTTAGTGTTTGAACTCTTCCGAAACGTCTGGACCGATTTTTATGAACTTTTAAATGTATATTTGGTAGATAGGTCGTAAATTATATTGTATACCTCTACATGATTAGGGTATTCGTATCCAGAATGTCATATTTCATTTTTTTTAATAATTTTTATTAGGTTTTTTTTTTATTCGCCATCAAAAAATATATATATAACCCCAAATGTTCAAGCTCCTAACCCCACCCTCCCAGTTTTTATTCGCGATTTTAGTATTTTTGTATGAACGATATACAAATGATTCAAAGGTCGTTCGTATTTCAAACAAAACGAAATGATTGATTTTGCTGATTGACAGATGGCGCTACGTTCCTCATCGAAATTTCTTCCACTCATACATCATTCACTGAACCAACTAGGTATGTGTTTGAGTAAGTCCCTGAATTGTTTGGTTTGACAGTTGGAAGCGATGAGAATCATTGTATTCGGGTTCTAGATTATTTAAAAAAAAATCGAATTTGGAAATACAATTCGAAACGGTAGGTAACCGATTTTACGCAAGCGAAGTTGCGCGGGTCAGCTAGTGTATATTTTGTTAAAGTTTATATGAAGGAGCAGTGTACAGACATTTTTTATATAAGATATATTAAAAACACGTTAAATAAATTAAAATAGATATTACTCACACTACTGTTTAAATGACACATAACATATACACACACATAAATGAAAAAGACGTTTCACCATCCTTCATTTTACTTAATACGTTCCAATTACCTTTTTTCATCCTCCAGTCAATATTTTTAACATGACTTACATTCCATACCTTACATGCCTTTTGAAATTCATTGCTCAAACTGTAGGTTAATTTTATAATAATGTAATATATATTAGATAAATTCATAATATATATTAATTAATAATTAATTGATAAATAATTTATCTTTAGTAAATTTATGAAACCATAATTATCATTCTCTTTGTTCTTCTTGAATCTAAAACTGCATTATGGTCGAATTTTGACCACTAGGCGACCACTGTATTAATAAATGTATAAAACATTCTCAAATTACATGTGCCGACGTTCATAGTAATTGGTCAAACCGTAACCGAATTTATCAATCTCATATATGTATGCAAACATCCATTGCTTATTATATACTAACTGTCTGCCCCGGCTTAGTACGAATGTAAGAAGATAAAGGCATGAAACCTTCTCTTTATGTTACTATTATTTCATGAATTAAAATAACATAGGAACAGCAATTTTGTCAATATATTTTCCGATTTTTTTATAGAAAGAAAGAAATAGTTTACTGTAGAAACCAGCAAAATAATAAATTCATATATATACAGTTGAACAAAAAGATGTCAAACATCTGGCAACCTTATTCAGCAAATATGCTACCATACAGGAGTACTGCAGCGTTAATTTTTAATGGGAGTCCGTATGATATATGGATATTCAGTCGCTCAAATTCATGTAACAAAAAAAAAAGTCTTTAAATTGAAAACAAGAATACAGACAGATAACACATCATGATCTTCGTATTATATATATATGGGTACTGTCACTACAAAATTAAGACAAGTCTATCTGCATTCAAACCGTTCAAATCAATATAAAATTAAGAACAAAAATATGCAATTTCTAAAAACTGGTTGACGCTCATATAATAAAAAAAATTAACAGAGCTTACAATATGTAGAAGTGCGTGAATAGATTTTCATAAATTAATTAATTATGCTTAGATGAGTGTTTAAAGCCAAGCATACTTAAGTAACCTATTTTTTTAAGTTTTCCATAGGAATTTTCATGCATTCTCATTCATAATAACTTTTTCCTGACAATTATAAATTGAAGATAAAAGCGAATCAAACAAATAGCTTCATCCGTTTTGAAGTGACGCGCTAACATACAATCAGCAAGTGATTTTCATTTATATATATCTAATTTTATTAGCCAGAGTGTTTGTTGAAGTAAGCATTACTTTAATTCGCTTTCCATCGTGTTCATCGAGTTCAAACACGCGATAGTTTGAATCGAATGAAATTTATAGCGACTGTTTCTCTTAGCGTTGTTTTAACGTTGAAGGAATAAGTTTAAAAGAACTTTCCATTGTTATATTTTTTTTAATTTACACAGTACTTTCAGACATTTTTTGCCCGGTGAGGAATTTTATACCATTTTTTATACGGACACGACGAAGTGTTCACACTATATTTGATGATGAGTACGGTCCATTCACATTCAATTTATCGTAAGATATAGATCCTTGTACTTCCTTGTCAAATATACCTAAACATAAACACACACAGCACGCACACACGTACTCATTTAACATATCATTCCTCTTTGCATATGACACGTCACACTTATGGCCTTTGTATTACTTTGTTAATTACAAATATAAACGCACACAAACATACGTAAGCACACATAACACTCATCTAATAATAATACCATATAACAATTCAATCACTACTGAATATGACACTTCAAGTATATTTAAAAAATAAAAGTAATTTTTAGTTGTTTACTTTCTTTGTACAATAAGCGTCTCGGTAGTTTAATTTTCACTGGCTAATTTAGAAACAAAAGAGTCATTATGACTTATCGTCACCACCATGCATTCGGTGATTATGACTTATCGTCACCACCATGCATTCGGTGATTATGACTTATCGTCACCACCATGCATTCGGTGATTAACTTATTCCTGTGACTCTATTTTAGTTTTATTATATAAGTTCTTACCGCAAGACGTTGGTCTTTGTATTACTTTGTCAATTATAAATATAAACACACACATAAATACGCAAGCACACACAACGCTCATCTAATACTACTACCATATAACAATTCAATCACTACCGAATGTGATACTTCACACATATTTAAAAAATAAAATTATAGTTGTTTACTTTCTTTATACAATAAGCGTCTTGACAGTTGAATTTTGAAACATTACGAAACTAAAGAGAGTCACTGTATCTAAGCGTCACCATCATCAACATGGTGATTAAATAATTACTGTGACTCCATTTTATCTTAACCCGTTTCGATATCATCCCCCGTGTTTCAGTTAATAAGTTTGCAGGTCTGTATGACAGTGACGATGATCTGTAGATTTCACGATGGTCGCTGTAATTTTTGCATGATGGTAGAATTTTTGTAAACCCCCTGGCTAGCTACCACCCTAAAAATAAAAATCTATCGCCAAGCACCTACGGGTGAATTCTGGCAGCTGCATTAGAGAGCCAGTACCTCTAGGTTTTGCTTGTTTACCATATTGTTATAAAATAAAAAATATTTTATAGTATTTAACAGCCATATTTATTTATAATAGCTATGCTCCAGTGGTCGACGTTCAACAATAGTAAAGATTACAATGTTTTTTATTGACTTTTTAATGTACAAATTATTTCTTTTTGTTGTTTTGTGAAGTGAAAGTTCTTATGTCACGGTAGGGAAAATTTTCGTTACGCGTTTTTGTGTGTATGTGTAAGTATGTATAAGTGTCTGTCTGGGTCTGGTAGTATACCAAAATGAATAAATGTATTGTTAAGTATTTATACTACAGGACTTCGTATAGGATATGAACTTATGAACATCTCATATATAATATCATCATAATACGTGAAGCCTAAACTTTGTATCTCTTTTTAACGGAATTGGGCGAACGGATGAACGTAAAATTTGGCATAGTTAAAGTTTATATGGAGGAGAAGTGCAGAAAGCTATTTATTTTATATAAAAAGCATTAGAAGTACATTAAATTAATTAAAATATGCATTAGTCACACTAATGCTTCAATTTTACACAACATATACACACATGTAAATAAAAAAGACATTTGGACATCTGTCAATAAAGGACTTCAAAAAAGGTTGTGAAGGAGGTTGCTATGCTCGACTGTATGTATTATTTTAGTCTTACGTTCCAATTACCCTTTATCATTTTACATTCAACAATGATATTGACCCTAATAAAATTCAAACTTAAAAAAATCAATGAACTATGGTCGATTGTCGACCACTGGACTAGTCTATATTAATACGTGAAGCCCAAACTTTGTACCCCTTTTTAAAGGAAATGCGAGAACGGATGAACGTGAAACTTGGCATAGTTGAAGTTTATGTGGAGGAGAAGTGCAGAAAGCTATTTGTTTTATATAAAATGCATTAGAAGTACATTAAATTAATTAAAATATGCATTACTCACACTACTGCTTCAATTTTACACAACATATATACACATGTAAATAAAAAAGACATTTTGACATCTGTCAATAAAGGGCTTCAAAAAAGGCTGTGCAGGAGGTTGCTATGCTCGACTGTATGTATTATTTTACTCTTACGTTCCAATTACCCTTTTTTATTCTACATTCAACAACAATATTATAATATACAACTATTATTATAATAACTGAGTAACCATGATAAAAACCTTTGATTATAGAAGTAAGTTGACATAAGAACCCTAATAAAGTTCAAACTTTAAAAAATCAATGTACTATGGTCGAATGTCGACCACTGATATAATTTAATACATATAAGAATAATATATGGAGTTAAAATTAAACGGTCAATTTTATGCATTCCGAGTTTTACTTCAAGCTCTCCAAATCAGTCTAGGCTCCTACAGTGGTGGCAGTGGTAGAATGCTTAAGCTTCTACACACATTATTTTTTATAAAATAAGTCTGTATTAGGTATTGCATGAATATTGTTGTTTGTAGACGTTAAAAACGTATAGTACGATGAATAAACATTTATAAATAAAAGTTAGGAATAGTCGAGGGGATGGTAAAAAAAATCAGATTTTAAATATTTATAACACTAAAGTATCTTTAATAGCTACTAAGTAAAAGAAAATAATGGACATGATGAATAATAAGTCATTAAAACATACAGATATGTCGTTTAAAATGAAGCAGTTAATGCCAGTATTTAGCAGTGTCGCTAGTTGTCCAGCTATAAGTGCTCTCGTCGAGGCAAAAGCCGTTTCATTAGGCGCCGTCTCGTTAGAGTCACTGAGAGATAGTTAAGAGGCTTTTATGTCTAGAGCATGCTTAAGTCACTATTGCTTGTCCAGTTAAAGAAATAAAATATAGAAGTTTAACGTCCTGTTTATTCTAGTTTAATTTTAATGATCTTCTATATACTGGGATTTTCAATAAGATATTTTCTTTCGAATCTATTAAAACGATGATGGCTTAGTTAAGAGGTTCCCAGACTTTATTTCTTATAGATCACTTTCGAAATTTAGCTGGTTCCGGCGGACCCCCTGCAGCTACATTTTTACCATATTCCCAAAACTCGACAAAAAATGTGAAGATTAGATCTAACTATGGAAATTTGCCTTGCATACTGAATATGGAATATGCAGGTTTTTACAAGTAACAATCGCTGAGCTTCTTAATATATCATGTGCCTATATCGCTAGGTGGAATCAAGCCAACATTATAGTTCTTCACTATCGAAAGAAAATACATTTTCGTAGACCCCCGCTTACGAATTGCAAACCCCCATTTTTTGTCACGTTTACGTAGACCCCCATCGAGTTTATCTGGACGACTTTGGGAACTAAGGGCTTAGTCGATAGCGCGTTCGGACACAACATCAATGGACGTAAACTTGAATCCTTGAAACTGAGTCGCAGCTTCCGGCGAAGGAAACCATCGCTATGAAACCATAGCATGGTGGTAGGTTTTTTCCTAAATCCACCTGGCTGAATAGCACCATCAAGCACTGTTAAAACTCTGTCGTCAAGCACCTATTGGTGTATTCCCGCAGCTACACTTCACAGCCTGTCTCCTCTAGGTTTTGTGTGTTTACTATTTTAGGCCAGGCCGTCACTTAATACTTCAAATAGTAAGCTATGGAATGATAATTAAAGTTAAAAATGCTTTGTTCGGTTTAGACACTGTTAAGGACATTTAAAGCTAAACCGCTTTTTCTGAAAAAAATCCCACTCGATGAATAGTGGATATGAATAGCCGACGAGAAAGTAGATTGTCGTTATCTTTTGTATGTTTTAATAAAAACTACACAAGTCATTGTTCACATACATTTATAAAAAAAATTACTGAATTTATATATATAATTTATATATATAATATAATTTGAATACTAGAAACAGCAACAAATTGGTCATTCCATGCTTCAGGCTCACTAAGTCCAAAAACAGTTTTTTAGGTAATAGTGTTAGGTTTTATAATAAAGTCCCAAAAAACTTTACCGATTTGCCTGATAGTGAGTTCAAGAACCATGTCAAACGGGTTTTAATATCTAAAGGCTATTATAGGGTGGATCAATACGTGAACGATTGTGACGTCTGGAAATGACGCCCCTCTCTATGCATCCACTAATAACGAATGTAAATATTTATGTTACTGTAAAAATATATGACATGAAAAGATAAACCAGATCGAGTTTCTTGCCGGTTCTTCTCGATGACTGGGCTGTTTTCCGAACCGGTAGTAGCTTTGACGTTCATAAGCGCCTTCTCAGGGCCTAAATTGAATAAAGGATATTTTGATTTGATTTGAACACTATTACCTACAAAACTTTTATTCATCTTACCGAATCTGAAACACAGAACGGCTAATTTATGTGTATTTTTGTTTTTAAATAATAATAAGTGTATAATCAAAATTATACATTTAGACACAAATTGGGCTTATTGTTCATAAGAAAAACATGGCATCTAGCCCAGCTAATGCCCCGATAAGATGATATTATAAAATATAAGCTATGGAAATGTTTATATTGAGATAATATACATTCTGTGTTGTTTTTACTACTACCTGTTCAATTTCTGCCAAATGGACATATTTTGTATGTAGGTCAGATATAAAAACACGTGGGTATAACCCTCCTAAGATGTGACAAATAGTGTAGGCACGTCGCTTTATCCGTAGATGAATTTATACAAGTAAGATTTATTGTACTTTCCAGTATGGCCCTTCATATATCAAAAGACTCAGCTTGTTCTCCCGAAACACCAGAATTTTAATGGCTACCAATTATTATTAATTGAATAATTCATAATATTATATTACGATATCATTTATGCTAAAGGACAGTTTTGAAATAAATTCCTTCAAGCGTATAATATATATTCTGTCAGAGAACATGAAAATAAATAACTCATAAGTAATTCAAATAAAAATAACAATCAAGTAAACAAAAACAAAGTTATTATACATATCACCATGTATTAGCAGTACTTAAAATAAAGAATTAGATTTTAATTACCTCATACAAATACACCTATTATGTAATTTAGATGCATACCTTTGTGTTTATTATAAAATAATATAATTTTTCATATTTCATGTTTTTGTTTCTAACTGTACTATTATAACAAGAACTGAACGTAGTTAAAGTAAACACGATTATCATATCATTAGAAACCCTTAGAAATTTAACTCAATAGTTATAAATAAGTAATCTTTATACCAGGTGACTGCTTAAAGTTTAATACCCTTCAATCCTTTGGCTGTGCATGGTCACATTTAACATATAAAATAATAATATCAAAACAAATATTAATAAACAACAAAGTAAACCTGAGTTGAAGTTTGTTCTAAAACTTTTAAAAGTATGGGAATGATACTTTTAAACGTAAAAAAATCACATCTAGGTTTAATGAACAACATTAAAGGAGCGCTTTTCAAGGTTAATTATTACGTTACTGCTTTTCGTCGGAATGCCGTACGGTAGAACAAAGGGAAGCGGAACGCGGGTAGAGGTGCGGGCGGGACTGCGCGGCACGGTGTGATTATAGATTTCCCTTATTATTACACCAGTTCGTTTTTGCGTAAATCACCTGATGTTGAGTGTATATCAGTTTTGTTTTTCCCTAGATAATTAGGTCAAATATTAAACACCTATTTTTTTCATCGATTTAGAAAGAGAATCGGCTAATGGTTATCCTGTAAAAATATTGCTGGCGACTAATCAGTCGCGATGTATATATAATTCTTCTGTACGTGAGCATATAAATGAACTCATGGCGCTGCAGTTGACTTTTAGAAGTTTTTTATTACCAAACCAGGACAGCGTCCACAGGGCCCGCTAGTCCTATATAAATGAATACTTTTTAACAAAAAGAAATACATCTACTATATTTAATTGATACGTCATTAGATAGATAAAAAATATATTTTCCTTTCGCAAGTAGTTTGAAAGACGTTTAACCTTGATTGAGCATATGTATCCATGGTAAATAATTGGTAGCGACCGATCGCTCAACTAAGGACTATGTAAACATATTAATAAATTCGATAAGCTCAACAAATAACTGACAGAAATGGACGGTAAGTACGACATACGTCAATACTCGTACAGAATTAGGTCGGCTTTATTATCTACGGTTTATTATCACAGTATGAGAATTATTCTAAAAAGAGTGCTGTAATTTTCTTTGAATGTTATTTATTTATTGTAAGCATATGAATAACTCTGTAACAGTTATAAATGACTACAAGAAGGATCTTACACAATTCTTTACTGTTTTCGTATCTATGCGAATAACTCGATAGATTTTATTGTTTGGTTCTTAAGGACAATATTCTACTTGTCTTGATAATTTTAATTTACAACGTTCGCTTAGTTTTTTTTTTTTAGAACTGACTACGCTATTTACTGAGCAAGGTCTTAACAGCTTCAACGGAATTCTTATTCTATTTGTGTCATGAAAAATGAAATTTAACCTACAAATAAGTAATATAATTAGTAAAATAAGTAATAATAAATAGCGACGTGTAATATAGGGGCCTGTGTACATGTAATATTGATATTTTGCAGCTCCTCATACGTTTGATTGATTAATATACTTTATGAAAATGTATATAATTATTGCTCCGAATGCCAATAAATATGACAACCACAGTAATGTTAATTAATTTCAGTGAACAAATTCAAACAAACATTGACATTCAAAGTATAATTCCTATGAAAATTCAAAAGGGAACACATTTATTTCATTGTTTTGAGTATTCACTTCTTTCGGCACTCCTTATGACGCCATGACTTTTTTTATGGTTTCTAGATGAAAAATGGCATATATTCATCTCCACGTCTTAGGTCATTAGTCCACAGCTAGCGAGTCGCATGTGGCTCTTTTTCTTCACTATGGCTCTACCAGAAAATGCTAAGTGCAGACACGGTTTATTATTTATTGACTTGCCCTGTAAGAGACAAATTGTTTTTGAAACGCGAGCCTACAGAACTAGGCATGTTTTGAGAAAGCAACAATAGCACTAGGTCGCTCGCAAAAAAAGCATATTTAGCAAAGGCAGACTCAAGATAAAAAATATCACTAGTAGAATAAACATAACGTTGACAACCGGCTGTTTTAATAAACATCATTTTTTTATTATTAATATTTGAATCTTTTTTTGTATGACTACTTTTTTTTCAACAGACTCTAGGCCCACACCTTTTTTTTTATTAGATCTACGAAACTGTGTTTAATTAATCTTACAATTTGTTATTATAATTTCTATAAATAAACTTAAAATGAAACACTTCTGGACGTAAACACAACTTACACTATTGAAACGGTGCGCATTAAAGAAATATAAAAGAAAAATAACTAAAAATTAAAATCTACCTTCAAAAAATATAATACTCAACTAAAAAAACACTAATACTATCTATACATAAAAGTAAAGCAAAAATAACAGTTGTAAGAATGAAATAATTTCAAGAGTAATTACGATAATGTTGCTTTAATTTGGTTTTAAATGTTTGTTTGTTTAAATGTCTACTTTTGTTAATTTTATTAGTATTTTTATACGTTTGTTACGTTACGTTAGTTTACATTTGTTACATGTATTAGACATTTTTGCTATCACTATGCTGTACTAGTACGGATATGGATATTTACTAATTTTATAAACTCCGACGCCATATACCCATATATCACCATGAAAGTTAGGGGGCTAAGGGTTTTTAAAAGATTATAGCGCTATTTTGTTATAAATCGTTTGCTTATTACAGCAAGTATTAACATACGCGTACGAAATGGCGGGTAGAGCTAGTCATTTTATTTAAAAAAAATTAAAAAACCTGTAGTCTCCTTTTGAATAGAATATCAGAATTAGGAATTTAGTTACAATCGATCTATATCTAATTATCTATATATAAATAGGCAGTGGGGATAGGTTACGAACATCTCCCTACTCTGTTTCTTAGCAGATTTTCTTCATTCGTTTGAATAGCTATTGAGGACCTTTAGTGTTATCAATATAAATAATGAAAAAAGATTTTTTTCTCTATGGTCGAAGTTTGACCAGTGGCCGATAACTCATAGATATCAATAAGCAAATATAAAATGGTTCAGTACCTTTTTCGCCGATTTTCTTTTTGTGGCTATTAATGAGTTAGAACTCTCTACTCGTCTTATTTCATAGTCTTTACGTCTACAACCTATACTAATATTATAAAGCTCGAAGATTTGTCTGGTTGAACGTCCTAATCTCAGGAACTACTGGGCCGATTTAATAAACTCTTTCTGTGTTAGATAGCCCATCTATCGAGAAAGGCTATATATCGTAACGCTAAATCCAATAGAATTTCAATAATTTTTAGAAAGGTCTGTCTGTCTGTCTGTTTGTATAACGCATAACTGATAAAATACTATGTACACTATAAACCATCAGTAAGTAAATCGTAAAGCATATCCTCGGGAGTAACTTAGTGTTTGTTTAATTAAATTCGGTCCACTCTATCAAAAGTTATTATAGTTTTAATGACCACGCGGCGTAAGTACTAGAGAAAGGTAGACAAGTAAATGGACCTAATACATTCGCATGACTTTCTTAATCCCTGTTTTTTACATAAGCTTCCACGCGGATGAAGTCGCGGACACAGCTAGTATTACATACAAATTTCACCAATATTATAAAATATAGAGTCAAATAACACAAGATTATGAATAAAATATAAAAGCCAAAACAAAAAAGACTAAGATCCCTCCAAAAATCCGGTTAAAGAAGTTAACACTTAAAAAACATCAAAAAGAGGTACATATAATAGAATCTACATATTACTAGGTCTAGAAAAAAGTTTGTAAGCTTTTTTTATGGCCGAATTTCGACCAGTGGGCAACCAGTATGACCAATAATGTTTAAATAAGTTTTTAATACCAAGAATTTACGAGTAAACAAACCACGTACAGGGTGTCATGAAATTCCCAGTATGTGCTTACCGATCGTTGACTATAACAAATCCCCTTCCGGTCCTGTGTAACCGTAACATAAACATTCTCATACCCCCTGTGGTTACAGTCTCAAACTATAATACGAAAAGCTTAACGTGTAAAGTTTAAATAGTATTCTCAAGCAACGACCCTTCTGAGGTTGGATATACCATTGATCGACGTGGATTTGAATGGAACAATGAGTTCTTGTCGAGGAAAAACATCGTGTTGGTGGCAGAATTAGAATTACATTTTTATAACAGTGGCAACCGGTGATGGATTCTAAGATTGGTCGGAGATGATTCTTTATGACATTGTTCTTCAAAGAATCATAAGTAAAATACTTCATTCAACTTAAGCACTGAGAAGACGTTCTTGGACGTCAAAACACTACCACCGGTCGGAAAAATAATCCACTCGTAGATTAATCTGGTTTATCTTCTTATTGTACATATTTTTAGAATCGTTTCTAGCGGACAAACACAGTGAGGTATCATTTTCAGATAATACTGTTGTTCACATATTCATCCGCCCTACAAATTCCTTTTGACACCAAGACCTTCACGTGGTCGAACAATCTGTAGTGTGATTTGAGATTTTGTTGAATAAGCTAAAAGTAGTTCCTAAGTATCTGCATAGGGGTATGACCATGACCATTTTTCGTAGATGGTTCTAGGCTATTTATTTTTTGGAATCGGGTAACCATTTCAGTTAGTAACGGAAAGAATGTTATAGTAAATTTTATGAAACAATTTTAATCTACACAAACGAGACAGGTTTTAATATTACGCCATCCACAAAGTAATAGTCGTTACCAATAAAATCCCTCAAAAAGAGAGAAACGTTTATTTTCGTACGTCGATATGTTTGTAAAGTAAAAAAGGTGTCGTGTGTTTGCCGATTTACCGCTTTTACAATATTCCTACCGTTTGTAAACAAAGATGGCGTGGGTAACGAATGAGCCGCCAAAGATTGTAAAGGTTTTATAATTATGTTTTTGTTTTGTTTGAACATTCATATAACAATAAATAAAATCTGACGTGAGTGTTTTCAGTAATATGTAATGTTTTATCAAAATCGAATATTGAACTGGAAAAGCTTTTATCTTAAAATGCATTTTGTTGATAAATACAAACAGAAGATAATAGAGATCGATAGTAAAAGATAGCATGTTTTGGATATGTAACTTATTGTTTATATTGTTAATATGATATAAAAATATTATGATGTGTAGGACCACTCGATTCTTACTATAAACAAAAAGAATACTGAAAAGTAAAATCCGATAATGAAAAATAAACACACACTACGTTTTGGAAGGGAGTACTTTATTTTTCTTATTAAGCTTACTTGCATGCGTCTATATAACGAACATTTTAAATTAATTTCCATTCTTTTCGTGGTAGTTTGAGTTTTTGCACACGTCTTAACAATCAGTTGTTAATAATACATTAATTTTATTTTATCCTAACGTCAACCTTGTTCTAATATCTCGACCGGGATCATCAGGATAAAAAACACCTGTTTTCTTTAGTTTTAAATTCAATTTCGTTTCCAGGTTAAAATTAATTATAGTAAAAAAATCATACGCTTTTTAAGTATAAAGACGTAGCTTTTGCTCGCGGCTTTGCTCGTATTATTGTAGATTTCATCGTTATTTCAGGAACAATACCTTAAAGGTATCCTTTTTATACCCTTTTTTCACGTGGGGAAATCCCTTATAGATACTCCCTCGGGGGAGAGAGTGGGTTATATCCGACTCGCATGGACTAAACCCCCACGGTGTACCGACAGACCGTTTTGTGGGGGCGGCAAGGAATCGAACAAGCTAATCAACCTTGTGGAGCCGCCACCACGGTCCACCCGGCGGAAGGTGACCGGTCCGACTACGGTGGCGGGAGGAGTTGGGCAAAGCGCCGCCTCCTCCCGCCGGTCCTCCGTTGGCGGAGAGGGCCACTTAGAGGATCTACCTCGCGAGCCCTCTCCGTCGCCTCCTTCTGTGAGCTGACCTCCTCGCAAAAGGAGGTCATCGCTTGCCACGCCTGTTCGCTGCCGAGCATGGCCGAAACCACACTCGGCAGCAACAAATTCCCCCCTACCGCCGCCACCAGAGCGCGGCGCTATGCCTCCCACGCAGCACACTCAAATAGCGTGTCCAAAGACACCGCCAAAACTCTCTCCCCCTGGGAAGTCGTCTCCGTGGACAGCGACTTCAGGAGGCACAGGACGTCTATTGTAGAACGCCCTGCCCAGAAGCCGAATTGCGCATCCGCTAGATTTGGCCCCACTCCCTCCAGGTGCTGGACGACCCGGGAGGAGACAATCCGCTCCAAGGCCTTTCCGGCGTCGTCCAGCAGGACGAGGGGCCGGTATGCAGACGCGCAGTCCGGAGGGTGGCCCTCCTTCACCAGTAGTCAGAGCCGCCCGAGCTTCCAGGGCTTCGGAAACGCTGAAAATGTGTAATGTGTATCGGACATTTGTCAAACAGGTCCCGAAGCCATCCCCCTAGATGACCCAACACTAGGCCGAGCACCCGACCCGGGACCCCATCAGGGCCGGGCGCTCTCCGCCGGTTGAGGAGACGCTCAACAGCCCTCTCCATCTCCTCCTCCGTTATTGGAGGGGGGGGGGAGGACCGTCAAGCACCTCCTCAACTATCGCCCGAGGCGGAGGCATGGGAGGAGCTGATAGCAGCTGAGGGTCAGGGAATAATTCTCCCACGACCCTCGCCACCACTTCCGGCCGGAGTATCTCCGTCACTGGGGGCACCCAGGACCGCAACTTCTTACGCACGATCCGGTATGGGCGCCCCTAAGGATCCCCCTCCACCGTTTGGAGTAGCTCCTCCCATGTAGCTTCTTTTGCCCGGCCGATGGCAGCCTGTAGGGTCTTCCTACACTCCCTGTAGCTGCCATACAGCCGGGCCTCCGCCTCAGGGTCACGATGCCGCCGTCGGCTGCTGCGCCCGAACAGCCGCCGGGCCGCGGATCCTTTTACTTTTTATACCGCTGACTTGCAAACTTTAATAATGATCGAGTAAATAGTTAAGGCTTGTAAGCATAACAAATAGACAAACTCACTTTCGCATTTATAATGTTACTTACGATTTTTTTATAGAGAATACAAAGATTTATTATTGTATAAAATTTAATTTCTTTAATTAACATTATAAGACCAGTAATGGTGCATGGATCAGGGTGCTGGGCTACAAAAGGGGTGTAGTTTGTAGTCCGGTGAAGCTGTTAAGACTTTGCCAACCCAACAGCGTAGACACTTCGAAAAAAAAAGTGGGCTACAAAAGAGATGAAGGAAGACTAAATGTGGCAAAGATGCGAATATTAAGATGGATGAGTAATGTAACTAGAATGGATGAGATTAACTATGAGTATATCAGAGGAAGTTTGAAAATAGCACCAGCGATAGAGAATTTTATAAAAGATTAGAGTGTATCAAAAGTGTGGATACTGAGATGACATCTAACAGGAGAGAGTCGAAAGGGGAAAGATTTTGTGCCGACACTACTTGGAATAAGGAGATGATAAAATTTAATGTCTATGTTTCATTGTGTTAAGTTTAAGTTACTATATTTTTTTAGAATAAACTTAATGCTATATATAATCTATACTGACGTTATACGATTTGATATATTTGGGTAATTCCCGAAAACACTATTACTACCATATAACAATATTTCTGATGTCGAACCCTTTTCATCCTTTTCTCTCTTATTAGATTTGGCAATGTCCTATCCGTCTACTATAAATCCTCATATTTGCATAACATCCCTCTGATTCAGCAGTAACTATCTAAAATGTTTTATACAAGTTTCAATTTTTGTTCAATAACGATTGACCCTTTAGCTTTTTTATAATGCTAATTTTCTGCAATTTTCTTCTTTAAATATTACTACAGGAGAAAGTAGCGAGAATTAGATTGTATTAAAACTGCCAAATTTCATACTAGACTCATATATTTTAACTCCAAGAACCATTGTAGTTGGAGATACTAATCTTATTTTGAATATTTATATGGGGATTTATAAATGGGGTCAAGCGGTGTGGTGAACATGCACATGAAAACGCAGATAAAGTCGCGGATATCAGCTAATCTTACATAAGAACCGCCTCAACACCGCGTAGGGTATTGGAGGTGACGTATGTCAAATTGTACCTGACTAAAAGCCCCCCGGTGTTCTCTAGACACCTAATTACTGGGAACTGCTTGAGCATTCCATGTTCACAATGAAATGAATTCTTAATGAAATTTAAGTTACAACAGAACGTCATAATATCTATAATGTTCGTTATTATATAAATTTAATAAAAATCTGCGTCTACGTATAGCTCGAGTTAGGCATGCAATTTTGGACACGGGCACGTCCGTTACCCTGGCAACTGTGGTTGAGAGGCAACAAGCCCATGTGGTTGAGAGGCATTAGTGTTAATTGCGGTACCCAATAGTTCGTTCAAAGGGTGGTGGCTATTACCAGGCCTTCCATCTTAAGATTAAGTCGGAACCCTGCTGAGGGGCCAACACCTGCCGAGACGGGTAGAAGTATTACAAAGGCAGTTTCTGCCCACCCGCATAAAGGGTGTGAGATAAACACCGAGGAGGCTTAATCATTACAAATCAATTGTTCCCACCTATGATGCCAGGCGAGGTAGGAATCTAAGTAAATTCCCCTACGAAAAAAGGCAGACAATTTTAATCTCATCGCTTGCTTCACGAGATAAAAACAATAACCCCTTAATGCCATGGGATACTACCGTAATCATAATTTGAAGATATAAGTCATTTTCTTTAATAGTCAAAGGTTTAAGAAAATCAATGTATGCACGTATCTCTTATTTTGATTGAGTTATATTGAATCAGTACAATACTTGAATATTATTTTATTGATATTCTGACTAAAGATAGTACTTGGTAAGTATTAAAATATACTCTAATGCTATCAAGCTTCACCATAACATTTCATCGAAAGCTCAGTCTTGATCTAGGTTTCGGAGTAATTTCTATTGACGCAATTTACAACGTTACAAACATTAAAATAGGTTTCTTTTTGAAATAAAGAATTCAAAGCAATTCATACACACTTTATTCAATTTAGGCTCTATGAAGGCGCTAAAGAACATCATATCTACCACGGGTGCCGAAAACAACTCAGTTATCGAGAAGAACTGGCAATAAACTAGTTTATCTTTCCATGATACATATTTTTACAATTCATTGTAATGTATATGTATTCATAAATACATTCGTTATTGGATACACAGAGAGAGATGTCGTTTCCAGACGTCGCCACCGTTCACATGTTGACTCAACCTATAATAGCGTTTATACATTAAAATCCGCTTGATATGGTTCTTGAACTCACTATCCGGCAAATCGGTAATGTGCTTTGGGACTATGTTATAAAACCTAACACTATTATACCTAAGAAACTTTTATTGGTCTTAGTGAGCCTGAAACATGGAATAACCTATTCTTATAAAATTCATAGTGATATAATATTTTAAAAGACCCGCACTTACTGCACGATCTCACTTTGATAGGATTATTGAAGAAATAAATAGCTAAATAAAATGTCGCCTCGGGAAATGGCCATTATTACTCATGGCGGCGATTTGTTGTATGTATCCCGGAGGTACTTCGAAATATGGGTTTACGTGATTCGCTTTACATATTACTACTACACGATATCAGTAACGCTATTTGTAACTAACATAATGAAAGTAGAAATTCGGTTATGACTGATTAATTTTTACATTCATTATTCCAACGATGACGTATTTTTCGTGTTTTCAAGTAAATCTTAGTCTGTCATGTAGTGGCTTTTATATTCTATTCACAATCTTGTGTTATTTTACTCTATATTTTGTAATATTGGTGCCATTTTACGTAATATAGTTCGGTGCATACACAAATGGATAGGGTGGAAAGTAATACCACGGAGCATGAATTCTGAAATGCTGCAAAAACTCCCTGGAAATTATCCCAGGACACTTGTCAATATTATTACCTACTCGACAATGGCAGTAATAATCTAGCAGATTGGTTGCTATAAATAAAATGAAGTAGACGTATTTTTCCGTATAAGTAATTTATTATAAACCAGTTTTTGCTCACGACTTCGCTCGCGATAAAGAAGGTTTGGGATTTATTCCGCCTTTTCTTTACACCTGCTAAAAAGTCTGAGTGCTGGGCGACGAGAGAGACGGATGAGAGAAAACTACATGTGGCAGAGATGCGAATGTTAAGGTGGATGTGTGGTGTAACTAGAATGGATAAGATTAGGAATGAATATATCAAAGGAAGTTTGAAAATAGCGCCAGTAACAGAGAAGTTAAGGAGTAATAGGTTAACTTGGTATGGCCATGTCATGAGGAGAGATGACGATCATGTAACTAGATAAGCTTTGAGTATGAAGGTCGATTGTTATAAGAGTAAAGGAAGACCGAAAAAGGTATGGATGGATTGGTAAATGGTGTAAATACTAAGATAACATCTGAGAGGCGAGAGTGGAAAGAGAAAACATGCTGTGCCGACCCTACTTAGGTGGGATAAAGGTAAGAAGATAATGATGATATTCCAACGATGACGTATTTTTCGAGTTATCGAGTAAATCTTAGTCTGTCTGTGGCTTTTATATTCTATTCACAATCTTGTGTTATTTTACTCTATATTTTGTAATATTGGTGCCATTTTACGTAATATAGTTCGGTGCACACACAAATGGATAGGATGGAAAGTAATACCACGGAGCATGAATTCTGAAATGCTGCAAAAACTCCCTGGAAATTATCCCATCTGAGTGCTGGGCGACTAGAGAGACGGATGAGAGAAAACTACATGTGGCAGGGATACGAATGTTAAGGTGGATGTGTGGTGTAACTAGAATGGATAAGATTAGGAATGAATATATCAAAGGAAGTTTGAAAATAGCGCCAGTAACAGAGAAGTTAAGGAGTAATAGGTTAACTTGGTATGGCCATGTCATGAGGAGAGATGACGATCATGTAACTAGATAAGCTTTGAGTATGAAGGTCGATTGTTATAAGAGTAAAGGAAGACCGAAAAAGGTATGGATGGATTGGTAAATGGTGTAAATACTAAGATAACATCTGAGAGGCGAGAGTGGAAAGAGAAAACATGCTGTGCCGACCCTACTTAGGTGGGATAAAGGTAAGAAGATAATGATGATATTCCAACGATGACGTATTTTTCGAGTTATCGAGTAAATCTTAGTCTGTCTGTGGCTTTTATATTCTATTCACAATCTTGTGTTATTTTACTCTATATTTTGTAATATTGGTGCCATTTTACGTAATATAGTTCGGTGCACACACAAATGGATAGGATGGAAAGTAATACCACGGAGCATGAATTCTGAAATGCTGCAAAAACTCCCTGGAAATTATCCCAGGACACTTGTCAATATTATTACCTACTCGACAATGGCAGTAATAATCTAGCAGATTGGTTGCCGTAAATAAAAGGAAGTAGACGTATTTTTCCGTATAAGTAATTTATTATAAACCAGTTTTTGCTCACGACTTCGCTCGCGATAAAGAAGGTTTGGGATTTATTCCGCCTTTTCTTTACACCTGCTAAAAAGTATGTAAAATATTTATCATGATTGGTTGAGAAAGCGAGGTGAAATCGTACCATCCAAACTCACATTCGCATTTATATTATCAAATATTATATTAACGATAGCTATAACTACTGAACTACGTATAACTTTTTTATACCTTAAACTTATGTGTTGAAACATAATCTCAGTAAATGTATATCAACAAACATCTCTATTTTATCGATGTATATAGAATTCAATTCTTTTGATGTAATAAAGCGAATAAGCTTTCAATTCTTATTGGTTGTTTAAACTTATTTTATTGAGTGAAAAGCGAAAGATATCATGGCTTCGATGCAACCAATACCCTCTATTAAATCCATTATCTTATTACCAATTGCTATAATGCACTCATTGTTTGATCTAGACGTTCTAGCTTCAGTTTCACTATGAGACAATGTGACGTATATAATACATATATGTTTTATTTTTCCCAGCGTCCGTCGCCCCCGATCGTAGCACTCGTTGACATGTTTTCTTCGTAAAAGTGTAGTTGAAGAACAAAAGTTATTGACTGTCGAGGCTCTAGCTAGGCTAGACCATTTTATCTGCAAGACAATCTCGTATTTCATCAGATTATGGCCTTCTGATATATTATTTCTAGCGTAATGATGTATTTGCATGTTATATTTGTTCAGCTGAAAATAATAACTATGGTGAATCGTACAAAGTTATACATTTATCTATGTTTATTATAATCTGAATAAAAAAAAGTCGAAACACAAGGACTGCCGACAGAAGTGAAACTTAAAATAATGAAATAACTGTGTACTTTTTTGAATGTTTAAATCAATAAGAGTTTGAATTGTTAAAATTTCATAATTTGTAAATTGAAATTATTAATATCAGTCTGGTTTTCATATCTATTATCAGTCCGAGTAATAATTACATATATTTTTATAAAGTTCATTGATTAATAAAAAATATGATTGGCTGCACTAGCTAAATATAAAATATCAATATTACATGTACACAGCTCGCTATACTATGCGACGCTAGTGTGACGCAAGCGCAATACGTCATGAGCATGTCGCCATGATCGGTGACGGCCAGTGACGAGAAATCATAAGATTTTATTGATCCAAAAATTCAGACACGTATATGATAGTCGAATGTCTGATGTCGAGGTCATCGCTAACGCAAACCAAAAAATGCGTTAGTAAATAAATTTTACTTATAAAATTACTCAACGCGGTTAAAGAAATTTACATATATTCGTTCCAATTATACATATCCAGAATACATTAAAGATATTCGAGTACTCTGATTAGCTATTTTAAATGTTTTTCGTCTTAAAATGCGCAAAGAAAGAAAATAACCCAAGCACTGTCTTCTGCTTTTAAAAATGTATTTATTTACTCTACAATCTTTAGAGCACTTAATGGTAAGTCTTGATGTATCCTTTGTAACACTAATTCTGAATTCTGTTTTGTGTATCCCGGAGTTCAGTATGCGATTGTGTTTATTCTCGATGCAGAGAGCGTGGTCGTAGAATCTTCTAGATACTTACAGATTGACACAGAGAAGCAATATTATGTCTAATTAATGTCGTAGAATAAATAATATAACGCTTGCCATTTCCCAGTCGAACACCTGGTGATTTACGTAATTGTATTTTTAGATATTGCGCAGCTATTTAAAAACTTCAGGAAAATTTGAACACCTAAAATTATCTTTGACCTATACTTTGAGCTTTCTAGGGCTATACGTTCTCTTTTTCTCGCATCACTCAATAAATTCTTAATAGATTTACACTTAGTTTTTAGCTTAGAACTAGTGATTCACCACAGCTTCGCATGAGTGCAATATATGGTAACAACAAAAGTGTCTGAACGATTTAGAATCATTCTTTTTTTTTCGAGCTTACTATGCTGTTAGTCTGGCTAGGCCTTTACAGTTACACTGTACTAATAAGGCGAGCGCATAAGGCAATCAGCCGATTGTTTGTATTCATTCTTTAGCGCTTTGATATCTGTACTTCATTAAACTTAAATAAAAGTTGCGATATTATATGGTATCATGTAACATTAGTTAAGATATTATACAAATTATCAACCAGTAACGTTCGCGCAGAAGTTTGTATCGGTCGCTCGCAATAATAAACATATACCAAGTGTTAGGTTAGTCGCTTGCAATATTCAAAGAGATGGTACTTCATGGTTACATTTAACATATAAAATAATAATATCAAAACAAATCCTAATAAACAACAAAGAGAACCTAAGTTAAAGTTTGTTATAAGACTTTCAAAAGTATGTAAACAATCGTAAGAAACCTGGGTGCAATGACCGGTGTCAAAAGCCACAATGGGCGACCCTTTAATGGGCGATAATAAAACGGACAATATACGCTTTTGTTTTTGTTAATGCTTCGAAAAATTATCCTTTGTTAGTTGATCTTTCACTTTCACTCCACTCGACGGCGGTCAGTGACACTGTGCTTTAACATAGACGCGTAGAGGATTGTGTATAATTATTGTATTTTTCTCGATAATTAGGTCAAATTAAGCACTAATTTTTTTAATTAATTTAGAATCAGAAACGACTACTCAGTAACCCCTGTAGATATTGCGACTCTAACCATTCAATTTGCTCGCGCGATACAGTGACACAAAATCTTACATCACTGCGACAACATTACACATATCACCTCCACACACGTGCACGCATACACGCTTACACATGCAGGTGGAAGGGTTTTATTTTCTTTCCCGTATCGAACTGTAATAGTTTAGAATCTTTTCCGATACAAAATACACATAGGAGTTGTTGAGATATGTATGCTTGGTACACATATATGTTTCAACAACTCATATATGTATGAATAGTTAGCATAGCTTAGGTTAGCTCAGATAGGTCTCAACCCAAACGGGCGGTGTACTGGTGGTCGCCGGAGATCGCCGATCTCCGGGCGGCCTGCTCCGCGGCCCGGCGGCTGTTCGGGCGC